>PVIH01004088.1:0-73531 GCA_004025045.1 Sigmodon hispidus
AAAATGATCAGATGTGGTGGGAGGGGGAAGAGACCTTCAATAAGGATATACAGGGATGGAAAAAAAATTCAGAGGGAAAGCTGAACACAAAGAAAATATATGTGTAGTAATCTTATTTGCATTTCCACCCTTGATAAGCCATGCTTATGATTATTATCCTCTGTATAGTTATTGTTAACTCTTTGGCATTTTTTTTAAAAAATTCTTTTTACTGTTTTTTTTTGATAAATACAAAATAAAGAAGAAAAAAAAATAAAATAAAATGGAAATGAAATGGTGATGGATAATGTGAGCCCAAGCAGGATGGTTGGGACGCAGCCAATGTCCAGGCCTCTCAGTGAACACTTGGTGATTGTTAAGGGAAAGGAAATTTTAAGGTTCATAAGGCATCATGACAAGGTATGTTCCCTGACTGAAAGGAGCAAAGAGACAAGAGGGGCAACTCCATCCTGAGGAATGAACAAGGTACCTGGGGGATGAAGTGACAGAGAACACTTGGCATTCATCGGGGTCATTTTTACCAAGATTCACTACTGAGTTGGTATTTTTCACAGAAACATCTAACTTGGGATTCTAAATTTCCGGAAACCTCTAAGGGGACCTGATTCTTCAGGCCAGAATAGCCAGTGTATAGTTACACACAGCCATTTCCCAGCTTTTCCTAGTCCAGAGGATTCCCTGGGTACTCAGAGCTATATGCTGTCAGACATGCTCCTTAGGAACCAGACATGCTACTCTTTCCACATCCCACTACGATTTCTGGAAGGGGGCAGTAGTTATTTAAATGTGTGTTCCTCATAGGCTTAGGCATTTGAACACTTCAGTTCAGCTTAGTGCACTCATCACTCTATGTATCTGAATGGCTATGTAGAGTGATTTGAAGAACCCCCAAAAGTCACCACCATTACCCACTTATCCTCTGAAGGTTCTTCAGTAGTTGATGGATAGTGGTCATGACTTGGAAGATGGCCCTCTAGGAGGGCCCCATCTTTACAACACAAGCATGTTTTGGGAGGTGCAAGTAACACATCATTGCATTTAAATTTTATTTATCACAGATGAGCTGTTGGATATGGGTGAAAATACCTGGAGTGGGCTAAGGGACAGGTAGTTTTGCTAAGAGAAAACAGGAAACATTGTTCACAGTATGAGAGAAAGAAGAAGCATGTTAACACCATGCTGAATCAAGAAGGCCCCAAACCACAGGGCTCCCCTGTAGGGAAATTATGGGCTGCCTAAAGTGTAGAGCATAAAGGGGGAACAGGGAGAATCCTAAGATAATAGAAGAAAAGCAGAGAAACACATCAGGACAAAGCGTTCACATTAGACTCATTCCACCCATACCCACATGGCAAACTGACAAGAGATAGAAATAACACTGAGAAGTGTCGCTTCCTCCCCATAGCTTCTAATGACCGTGTAGGCACCACTGGGATCCTTCACTACCCTTCATGGTCCTGCAAAGCCAGCCCATGCCTATAATTATTAATATCATGTTATATGAGTTAATTAATTAAACAAACAGATATTTGAGCAATGGAGACTAGTATCCAGAGCATATGAATTTTAGGTTTACTCATGCAAACAAATATCAAACAATAAAGCCAGCTTTTGTCCTGTGTCATATTCCAATAAGTGGCCCTCTGAATATAGTTCACAGAAACAAACACCCTGCGATTTTCTTCCTTGTGTTGGTTTGGATGAGACAGCCCCTATAAGCTCAGATACTTGAATACTTTGTCCTCAGCTGGTGGCACTGTTTGGGTAGATTTGGAAGGCGTGGCTCTGCTGGAGGAAATGCATATTTGAGGAAGCATGTCACTGGGGTGATCTTTGAGGTTTCAAAGCCACGAGTAGTTTCCAGTTCTCTCACACACACCCTGCTTTATGCTTGTAGTTCAAGATGAGAGCCCTTAACTTCTTGACTCTGCTCACCATGCCTACTGCTTGTTGTCATTGGTCCCCATCGAGATGTATTCTTGTCCCTCTGGAACCATAAGCCAGATCAGCTCTTCTATAAGCTGCCCGGGTGGTGGCGTTTTGTCACAGCAATTGGAAAGTAACTAAGATAGTCCTCAGAGAAGCATCTGTCCACCTACGGGTCCTTGTGTGAATCGCCACAGTTCTCTATCCCGACAAAGGCTTGACCATCCCAAATTCCAGACAAGTGCCTCTGCAATGACCTTGATATATCCTAACCAGTCACTGGATCATTGTAAGATTTCCAAGTTCTGCAGGACAGAAATCTCTTCTGAGAGCATGTGTGGGGTGGGGTAGGACCTGGAGATCTTTTCTTCACTCCTCACCTGTGATTGACTGCTGTCTAAATACCACAGACATCACAACCCGTTAGTATTGTGTTGTCCCAAGTACACTGACTTCAAGAGAGGCTCCAGACCTCACACTGTCATGTCTGTGAGAGCCTCATATGAATTCAGAGATGCAATGAACACATGACTGATGCTTGTGAAGAGAAATCTGCTTTCCAAGAAACCAGGTTAATTTATCCAGAGTCAGAATTCATGTAACCACAATCTTATCCTAAAGTCTGAGCCCAAGTCACAACTCCATACCATCTATAATGACTTTTGAAAATTTAATGCTCTCCTACCTCAACTTTAGCCTCAGGTGAACCCTTGTAAGTCTTCATAGCTTCTGATAGGGCTCTGTTTTCCCTATTACCAAATGCCTCTCTGGATCTGATGCTCTGTATCCTGCCTGGACCAGAAGTCTTAGCATTTTAATAGGAAAAAATAATTCAAATTGGATGATGAATGAATTCCTTGTCAATGGCTTAACCATGGAGTGCTGACATTTCCTTTTACTTTTGCTAATGATGTCGTTTTTTTAAATGTTCTTGGCAGCATAAATGCATCTTTCATATGGGAATTTTTATGAGCCCTTTAAACATGATCTTTTAAAAAAAACTCCACCATGCTTATTAGGTTTCACCTTGAAATGTTGTTGGACAATTGGTTTGTCCTTGGAGAACCCAAGTTTGACCAAGGAAGTAAAAAGAATATTTAAGCAGAAGCTTTCCTAAAGGCTTATGGGATGTAGGGTGGGATGGTATTTGTTTAGTATTCTAAGATGTAAAGTACACTCTAGTCTTATACAACTCAAGAGCCTAAAGTAATAACCTGGAATAATAGTTCCTTCCTCTTTATGGCTCACTTCCTTTAGCATCTGAAATGTTAATGGCAGCATCACACTGTGTCTGTGTCTTCAGCTCTCACACCATTGAGATCACCTCTCTTAAAGTCACTAATTTTCTAGTCCAAGCTTCTCCAGTCTGGCCACCCTATAACCAAGCATCAGGAATAAAGGGAACACCTCATCCTCAGAAACACCCGAGGGGGAAAAGACCATTCTGCTAAAGGCTAAAATCTCCAAGAGCTTTAGCAGCTCAAGCATTTCTCTGACCCTTCCATCCAAGGGCAAAACCCATAATAGTCTCATCTTACAAATCAATTTTCAAGTCATCAAATTTATCTATTATCTGCAAAAGCACATAATGTTTTCCATTCAGATTTGGTTAAAATTAGTGGTGCAATTTTCTTGATTTTCCCCCTTTACAACTGCATTTCAAACATACATTTAGAGAAACTTCCACTTTGGGATGGATCAAAAAATATGAGAATGATATCTCCACCATAAACAGTTATAAGACCAGATAAATGTTGCCTGACAGAAGCAAATTTCAGTGCCATATAAGTTCTCAGGCCTGAGAGGAATGTCATGCAAGGGGTGACCCCTGGGCACTTTGTCTTGTTGCTTGGAAACAAATTCGTGGTATCAGAAGACAGAAAAAAAAAGTGAGCAATGCTGGTGATCCAAGACAGCACACTTTGGTGGTCAGGGCTGAGGGTACCAGAAAGGAAGAGAAGAGAGGCTGGAGCAGGAGACAAGGCAAGAGAGCACATGCCTATATGGTGCTTTTCTGTAGGTTGTTGGCCAAGGACTGGCTGGCTGTACATTGCTCCAAAAGGTGATGAAAACAGAGACCCTGCCCTTTCTAGGCTTAAGAGTAACAGAAATGCTAGAGCTGTGTAGTTCTGAAAGGCAGAGGAATTCCAGCTACTCAGGATGGAAAGGCTTTGTTAGTACTTCAGGTATTCTGAGATGGTGAAATGGCTCAGTCAGTAATATGCTTGTTGAGCCTAGGGACCTGGACCTGATTCCTGGAGCCCACATAAAAATGGCAGGCACAGAGGTGTGCATCTATAATCCCAGGGACATGGAAGTGAAGACCAAAGTAAATGCAATGCATTTTTTTCTTTGTCAAGTAACTAGGGAGGGCTCTAGTCCCCGAAACCTAACCCTGACTGACACACATATAATTCCCTATCCTTGTGTGATGGCTATTCTTGGTTGTCAACTTGACTCCATCTAGAATTATCTAAAAGCTAAATGACTAGGCACACCATTCTTAATGTTGTTTTACTAGATGATTTTTTTCTTAATTAAATTATCTGAAGTGGGAAGACCCACTTCTAATCTGGATCTTTGAAGTGGGAGGATCCACCTTTGATCTGGGCCATACCTTCTGCTGACAACCTGTATAAGGACACAGAAGAAGGAAGCTTCCTCTTTGCCCGATTACACTCATCATCACCAGCAAGTTCATTTCTTCACTGTCATTAGAACCTATTTCTTTGGGATTCCAATATATACTGAAGACTATTTGAGACACTCAGCCTCATGGAGCAACTACTGAATTCTTACACCTTCTGTTCATAGATAGCCAGTGTTGGATTAGCTGGACCACAGCCTGTAAGTCAGTCTAATAAATCCCCTTCATATATATTTATTCTATAAACTCTGTTCCTTTAGAAAATCCCAAATAATCTGGATTCTAATTCAAGTACTAAGATAAGTGTTTGCAGTAGTTTGGGAGCAGTTGGACTACCTCCCTGTTTTCTTCTTTATGTGAATTCCTATAGTTCTTTAAGAGAGCTCTCTTCCTTATGAATGCTTCTTGACACCTTTTTAGTATTATTCATAACCCCCTCTCTATGTTGCCACTGTTTCCACAGTGCCTCTTTCGTTTTATTTAATATCACATCACTGATTATCTGTGATGAGCCATATTATTTTTCCTTTATACACCCACAAAATCCTTAAGATTAAAGAAATAGGGCTTTCAGATGAAATACTCTGAACATATTGAAAAGTGTTTGAATTTAATAGATGAATTAATATGTAAAATGCTTGGAAAGACATCATGTGTTTGAGAGTGTGTACATGCCTGTATGTTTTCTAACCCTCCTAAGTAATGATCACTTTTACTGAAATATTTGGTAGAAAATAACTGTTAGTGGAGAGGTAGAAAATATGACTCTTGTGTTTAGATGAGACGGGGATGTGCAGGGATAAAGCTGTAGGGTCAATTCTCATATTATGTAGGGTTAAACTTAAACATGAACTTTTGTAATTGCAAAAACAAATATTCTTTTTTTTTACTAAGAGCAACAATAATAATAATTTTCTATTACTTTAATGATTATTATTACAGAGCTAAATAAAATTAATTTGCAACTGCTACAATAACCAACTGTGCTAAGAGGGTAAGTAAAGCTGCTCCCAGGAATGTACAGGTTCAGTGCAGACCACACTACCAAATACCTAAACCGCAAGCCACCTTTGTAGACCGTTTCCTCTTTTCTTTTGCACCTCACTAGTCAAAACAGTCAATGTCCACAGAGTACCTGGGTCTGGGATGAAAGCTGAGAGGTCTGCATCTGTGCCTTCCGGGGCATTGGAACGTGGAGGGCCGGCTGGGTGGGCTGTGGAGGAGGAGCAGCAAGCTGGCTGTGCAGGGGGGCCAGGGATGGAGGCATTCAGCTGCTGAGTCTTCACTGGGATTTGGAGCTGAGTTGGAGCTTCCACCATCTGTGACTGCTGTGAAAACTGTAAGGTGGAAGGGAGGGCTGTGGCTGGGACACTGGCTGGGGGCAGCCTCGCAGGGAGCTGTGACGGAGGGGTATGCAAGCTGGCAGCGTTCTGCACAGGAGGCCCTGTGGAAGGGTCATATTGCTGCTGGCTCTGCTTCTGTCCAGTGAGCTGTGTAGCCTGAGGAGTTGGGGGCATCCCTCCTGTGGGTGGCATCACCTGCTGCCTCTTAAAGGGGTCAACTTCTGTGGAACTGCTAGCCCCCACCACTAGGCTCCCAGTCAGTGCTTGGCGCTCACCCAGCTAACTTCTCAAGGTAAAAGCTGTTTTCCAGCTTCCTCAGCCTCACTCCTTGTCAGCTTCTACAGAATCGCAAAAACAAATATTCTAAACCTTTACTCTAACCCAGGCATTAGGCTAAAGACTTGACATACAACACGTGTTCCCTTTGATTCTGTAACACACCTCCAAGGCTTTACAATTAAGAGAACTGGGATTCATAGAAATTAAGTAGATATCTAATGTTACACAGCTAGTGAGTGACCATAGCAGGCAATTAGGCTCACTAAATATCTATGCAGATATGTAGTCTTTTGTGTGTGTGTGTGTGTGTGTGTGTGTGTGTGTGTGTGTATGGGTGCATACATGTATGCATGTATTTTGAAGAGAATTTACTATGTAGTTCAGTCTGGCCTTACACTCTGAATCCTTCTTCCTGGGCCTCCTGAGTGCTGGGATTATAGACTTGTTATTACACCTGGCTCTCAATCTCCTTTATGATAAGGTGAGGGATATATGACCAGTCCTAGCTAATGGGGTCTGTGGAGAAGTGATGTGTGCACCATTGGGTAGAGGTAGGGAAGACCTAGGATGCCCTTTCACCTTTCTCTTTCTTGCTATGGGAAGACACATGTTGCAAAGAATGTGCACTATGTAATGAAAGGAGGGGGTCCTCCCAGCTTGCATTGCATGAGCAAAAGATAAACATTGATAAACACTGACTGTGTTAAGCCCCTATGATGTCAGAAATTGCCTGTTATTCTGACTTATCCTGGGAAATGCAATGACTAAGCTGCCCTTCTAATCAGTAGCAGTTCAACTCCACAGGTGGCTTTTATCCACTCACTTCTATCCATGATTTTCTTGGAAAAATAAGATACATGAAGCCATGAGAGGTGGAAGGCAACTCAAAATGGGGATAAAGGACCCAGCTGAGCAATCTCCAGATTAAGACTGTAGAAGTGCATGGCTAATAGAATGGGTATGGAGGTTCTTGTGCAGATTAGAACTAAGACTCCAGGGATCCGCCAGAATGGGAAACAACTAGGGGTCCAAGGAAGCCATCATCACTCTCCTTATGAAGCCCAATTTCCTAATTCCCTCCCTGGCTCTTTGGTCATAGAACAGTGATAAACAGCAGCTGGGTTCTACCCGTAACTAGCTGCAGGAAAAAAAAGTAGGAAACACTAGGCTCTGAAGCTGGGACTGTTTATAGAGCGCTTGGGTGGGTTAGTCCTGTGACTGTGCACAGATGTGGTGCAAAATCACTTCAAAGTCTTGACTGATGTTCTCTGAGTCTTGTGATCCTCTACATCATCCCAAAGCTGCTTAGTCAGACCTGATGCAGTGCAAAGTGATGACTGAGACTGGCAGAGGAAATAGTGCTTAGCTCTTCCTACATGAGATTAAAAGGGAGAAAGAAAAATATGCTCACATAAGATCATCTCTGGCAGTGCAGTGTAGTGGCAAATTTCTGTCCCACCAGCAACTCCCAAATACCCAGAAGCTGTTTCCAAAATAATTGACTTGGAGGAGTAATATTATAGTAAATGCTGGGCCAGTAGTTCAAACATATTAATAACAAGCTCTTACACTTAAATTAATCCATAATTCTATGTTTAGCCACATGGCTTGGTACCTTTTCTAAGTCCAGCATTCTCCTCTTGCTTCTTCTGTGTCTGGCTGGTGATTGTGTCTCTGCCTTTCCTCTTTCCAGAACTCTCCTAGTCTGGTTGCCCTGCCTATACTTCCTACCTGGCTACTGGCCAATCAACATTTTATTAAACCAATATGAGAGACAAATCTTTACAGTGTACAAGAGCATTATCCCACAGCAGCATGGCCAATGACTGTACTGTTGGATTTCATTATCAGTTCATATCACTGGGGTGTTTCCTATGTTTAGAAGAACATCACTATCAGAAACTACAATCAGGAAACATCATAGTGTGGAATACAGATGTCTGGCCTCAGGTGTACACTAGTGATTCCTTACCCTTGATGTCACTTAAACTGCCCATTACTATTTCCTCAACAAGGGCACAGAGATTAATCTCTGACCACCAAACCAAAATATTCATCCATGTATTCTATCTACATATTGTGTGGCCCAGAAAATATAAAAAACTCAATGTGAGAAAGCTCAAAGCAGTTATATACTAATTTCTAGTAGTAAACTGCATTCTGTTAAATGGCTACAAACCCTGCTCAAAGCTCAGGTAACCATTTCAATGATGATCAACCAACCCAAGTGGCAAGATGGAACTCTGGTCCTGGACAAACATCAAAATGAGTTGCATCATCTGCCTGAGTGATGATCTATTGGTGCCTATTTACAGCTCAAGCTTGCTGAGCTTCAGGCTTCTCACCCACCAAACAGAGATCATTAGAGAGCCCTACGTCATAGATTCCTGTGAAGACACACAGGAAGTCACTAGGAACACTCAGGAAGTTGTTAGCGTGTAGTAAATGCTCAGTGAATTACTGTCATCAGGCTGAGGATATAGTTCAATGGGCAGAATTATTGCTGTGCAAGCTCAAAAAATCTGATTTCAGGTGCCCAGAACTCAAACAAAGTAGGAGTGGGGCCTCAGTAACCAGCCAGTCTAGCCAAAATGGGGAGAGATCTCCAGGTTCAGTGAGAGACCTTATCTCAAACAAACAATAAGATAGGCAGTGATAGAAGACACATGACATTGACCTCTGACCTACATGTACTCATGGGCTAGTGCACCCCCACACACACATGCCCTCTCTCTTTCTCCCTCCCCCCTCTCTCATCTCCATTTTAAAGCACACATCCATCTTCAAGACTGAACATTCTGGAAGCTGCTCTGGCTGCTCTCCCTCCTCAGTGTTCTCCCCAGTTGTGCTCTTCACCCCATGGCTGTTTCATCTGAGTGACAACTGTACTGCATTTCCTGTGATGATCTATTGACATTCTCGACAAACGCCCATGGGAGATTTCAGTGCTCATGACCTAGAAGCATTTGGGGATTGTCAGTCACTGAGCAGCTTCAGCACCTTGGATCCAAGGCTACAAAATGGGAAAGTCTTCTAGGCTGGCCAGAGATGTGGTTGGAAGCTCATATGACTCCTGAGAGACCATCTCTCCCTCCCTGAGCCCAACCTGCAAGAATGATTTCTCTGGGCAGAAATGAAACTGGAGAGCTAGAAGCCCTGAGGACACAGACACACCAGACTTGTATCTATTGTATGTCAATACCTTCCTGCAGTAACTTAATTTCTCCCTGCCTGCCTCATCACGTCCTCTCCTAAGCACTAATTAGAATGTTTTGTCTGCAGACCATCCCTTGCACAAATACACACATGTATCCATCTCCCATGGGTACCTCCAATGTTCCACATGCCTCAGCTTCCTCCACCCACTTCTGTGGCCTGTTCTTAGCATATGCAATCTTGAAAGAGTGTGAGCCTTTGCAGGAGGCTTGTAAGCACACACAGATAGACATTCTGGCTGCAGAACTGGGATCATAATCACAAACTTGAGCATAGGGGCAACCCCAGAGGAAAAACAAATGTGAGGCCTAGCTTTGCTGGATAGAGGAAAGTTGTATAATCTAAATATTTCACCATCAAAAGGAACAAAGAATATGGGGTAGATATACCATAGAAGAGGTCTGAGAGAACCTCGGGGTCCCCAGTGGGTTTGTCTGGTGACAGTGTTTCTCTTTCACACCAGGAAAGACAGAAACAGGACTTTAAGGAAGCATGCTGCTAGAACACACCTACAGAACAATCTTCTGTAATCAATCCAGAGAGGAGTGACCAGACAGGCAGGTCACATCAACTGTTCTGAGGAAGCTCAGCAGACTCCTAGAAAATACAAATAGATGCATTAGAAGTGTTAGGAGAATAATACGTGTGGGCAATGGAAGAGGAAGCAGAAAGAGGGAGCTGATCCAGTCATGAACAAAGAACGCAGCAGAGAGCGCAACACAACCGGGTTGAGCAAGCAGAAGCAGCAGTGTGGGACTTCAGACAGGTCACTTGAGATGGTCTAACCAAAAGAAACTTAGCCAGAAAAGAAAACTACAGAATTCATAGGCCACCCTTAGCCATGGCATTGCAAGAAAGAAAAAATGGAAATAATGAGGAATAAAGGTGCAATGTGAATGTGTCCCCAAGAGGTTCAGGAGCCAAAGGCTGGTCCTGAGCATGACAAGGTCAAGAGGCAATGGACTTTTTGAAAGGTGATCCCTGTAGTAAGGTAAACAAGTGACTGGGATACTATTTTAGAAGGAATTAATGTAGTGTCTATCTGCTTCTAATCCTCACTCTTAGCCATATCACCAAGTGTTCATTTCCTTGGTGTACAAACCCCAATAATGGAGAGATATCAAGTTGGACGTTGCCATGGGGGGCTTAAATGGCAAGACTAAACTGGATTCCTGAAGGGACTCTTCTACCACTGTTCCCTGGCTGCCGTGCGCTATCTCTCTTCTTGCCTACCTTTGAGCAAAGGTCCCATGATAGGCCCCACACTCTAGCTATGTCATCAACCCTAAAATGTCATTAACTTAACCTTCCTGGTTTGAGGTTTTCAGTGGTTCCTTAGATGAAGAGAGCATTATTCAACACATCGTGTTTATAACTAGCTGGTCCCATGAATTCAGTCATGAGTTTCAGCATTCGCCAATTGCTGAGTTACTCACACTTGAAAGCTGGCCTGCACAACAGCTTTTAAAGGAGTTATGTATGGACCCATTCACCTCATCTGAAAAGTGCACACTCCAGTATTAATTTCTACCCCAGCCAACAACTTTGTAAGTGACTGAGATGAATCATGGTAGCCCCGGCTCTCCAGACAACAGGTGCCAAACTGACCTAAACCTGGAGTACACATGGAGTACGCAAGAACTCACCATGAAATCTTCCAGTCTATTCCCATGAGCCTCTATGGACATTATTGGTTCATATTCCCAGAAATGTTTATAGAGTGTGAATCCCAGTGGCTCCATGGTGTCTGCTAATAGGACCATGACTCGCTTAAGGAAAGAAACATGGAAGCAGGGAGGAAGATGATGAGTCCACAAAGATCACAAAGACAGAGCCTTGAGGATAGGTTGGTTCCAGCTCATGCATGGCCAGGGCATAAACAAGTCCTGAGAAGCCTATATCGTACAAAAGGGCTAGAGAGTGCATTCCAAACCCTAAACCTGTGACAGTCATCAGCCTTCCAAGAAGGGAAGTGTGGTATTGGGTGGAATGACCCTTTCTCAATAAGGCTCTGAGATTAGGTAACCCAGTCATCCACAGTCTCTGATTGGCTATAAAAGCTGGACAGGGAAATAGGTGGAATGGGCATTTTTCATACAAAACATTTTTCACAAAGTTTTAATGATTCAACTTGTGACTGTCCAGATGTGGAAAAGTCCCATGGGAACTAAGAACTGAGGGATAATGAAGCCCAAAGCTTTTTAATATGGTTAGAAAGTTATTGGGTGGTTTGGCTCCTGTTGGGTTGAATGCAATGTTTCATAAACAGAAAATAACCTATCCAGGGTCTATGTCAGTTCTAAAACCTCGCAACAAAAGGTAAGTCTGAGAATCTGTCACTCAACTTAGAACCACTCAGCATTCATTGGCCACTGCCAAATCCTCTAAATGAGAAATGTGTTTCCTCTTGATTAATTGAGCAAGAATAAGAAAATTCCCAAAATTTCTGTTTATCATTTCTCTTTTTCAAACTAGTTAATGTATATATCCCTTTTGGTGTATATGCACACGTGTGCAGGTACATATGTGTGGCTATGGAGGTCAGAGGACTACCTCAGGAGTCATTCCTCAGATGCTGTCTTAACCTTCTTCTGAGAGACACCTCTAAGGGCCCCCAGAAGTCACCTAGAGGCTAGACTGGCTGGTCAGGAAGCCCCAGAGATCCACCTGTCTCTGCCTCCCCAGTGCAAGAATTATAAGTGCAGACCACCTTGCCTAAGTTTTTAAACATGAGTTCTGAGAAATCAACCTTGAGTCGTCCCCTCAAGACAAATACTTTACCAGCTGAGTCATCTGTGTTCTGATGCTGTAACAGAATACCACAGATTGGGTAATCACCAATACCACAAAAAATTATCTTAGCTGTGGTGGCCAAAAAGTATAATAATGAGGTGTCAACATTCTGCACAGGTTTCTTGTTATGTCATAACATGGGAGTTGAGAGTAACAAATGGTACAAAAGAGAAGCCAGTTAGTCCAAGTCTGCCTTCCACTTCTTGTCATGATAGGACCCGTCTCCCTCACGCCATCTGGCCCTAACAACATCCCACCCCACATGCAGTCAAACCAACATGTTCCTTGTTTTGAGATCTTTAAAAAATGTGACCAAAGTAGATGGAACCTTTTCCGGCCTGTTCGTTGTTTGTTACACTCAGAGTATTTTCTGAGATTTATCTGTTTGCTACTAGATATTGTTAGAGTTCTTTTATATATCTAGCTGTGTAATATTTCTTCATACATACATATAAGAGTTTTTACTGTGTCCTATACACAAACTTTTGAATCATTTTTATAATATTATTAAAAACATATTATATCTCTTTCCCAGGATACATGTACACAGTTTTCTCTGAGATAAACATGCATGTATCCCTTCAAATGGAATTACTTGTCAGGGATTATTTTGTATATTGTGTTCTCAATTTCAAAAGTAAAAGTTAAGTATTTTCCAAACTTCATATATCAACTTACATTTTTAACTACACAATGTCTAGACTTTCTCAATCAACTTTCTATCATGCTGAGAAAATCAAATTAAATGAGACAAGATAGAGTTTGGTTCTTGGTTTCACTAGTGTTGGTCTGTGTTCATTAACTCCATTGTTTCTGGGGCTTTGCTATGGCAGAACACTGTGATAGGAGTATGTGGTCATCCAGAGACCGTCTCCCAGCCAGGAAGAGAAGAGAGATGAGGGACCAAGGGACAAAATATGCCCCTTAAGTGTTCACCCCAGTGACTTTTATATTCAAACTAGGCTTCACCTCCAAAGGCTTACATCACCACCACGGCAACTAACCTATGAACTGATCAATGGATAAGTCCATTGATGAAGTTGGAACCTCCCACAGCTTCACTCTGAACATTGCTGCTTTGGGGACCAAGATATCAATCAATACATGAAGGACATTTTAGATCCACACCCTGACAGACATTTTAAGACATTTTCAGATGTGGTGAGTTTTGAAAGTTGAGTCAGATCTGCCACATATCCTTCTCTCACCTTTCATTAAGTTTAATATTGACTTTATCTTATCACACCATTTGTGCATTTTTTTTCTGTGAAATACTCATCCACAGCTGATCTCTATTTCTTCTACTGAGTTTCTTTCTCTTCTAAACTTGGAATTTTTGATATATGAAGACTAATACTATTTTGTTGCCTTATATACTGAAAACAGAGGTTTAGTTTTTACTTTATTTTTAGATATTTGTTTGTTTGAAACTGGACCTCACTTCCTTGCTACAAAGTCTTCATTCTATACCCCCTGGTTTCCTTCTTATGGTTTAAGTATCTCTTGTCTCCCATTGGAGTCTCAGATCAATCTGAAATTGATTTTCTTATGTGATATGATGCTTAGATCCAACTTTATTTTCTCCATATAGATAATAAATGGTCCCAACTGAGAGACCCTTAGAGACCCCAGTCCCAAGAACTGACACAGAGATTACTGGCTGCAATTAGCAAGAAGTTTTAATACACAGGCGCCTGCGGGTGATCAGCAGCTTCAGCTAACTGAGTGCTCGGGCACAAAGAACAGCCCCCTTTTATACAGAAAAAGGAGGTCTCATCAGCTTAAACATAGTGACATACATCCCATTGGCTACTTTGATCTACATACAAAGTTCCGCTAAGGGATAATGCTGCAAATCATATACAAGGTTCAGCTTTGGGGCAAGGTTGTAAAGGTTTTGATCCTGGAGGTGCTGTGAACATCTGGTTTGTGTTAAGATTAGACACTCCCGGTCTCTTCACCCTCCCGTGGCCTTCCTTATCTTTTTTCAAAGGGCTCCTAACTGCTAGTTTCTTGATTTACTGAAGATTGCCCGCAATATGACTTCCTGCTAATTGGTCAAATGTCCTTCAGCTAAGCTTGCCCTCATGTTGACCTCTTGCTAGCTGGCCTTGTGGAAAATTTGCTCTGTTTTGGGTTTGGGGTCTTTTACAACAACATTGATAATCCAGTGTTTCTTCTATCATAGTATTTTAACAAGCCTAGAAGTCCCGTGTGTGTGTGTGTGTGTGTGTGTGTGTGTGTGTGTGTGTGTGTGTGTATCGTCCCCCCCCACCCCGTTCTCATTCTGCTATGTCACTCTGCCTTGCTTTGAGCAGCCAATAGCAGGCTGCATAACTTACTGTATTAGTTACTTATCTTGTGGTGACACAATGCCCCAACGAAAGCAACTTGAGGAAAAACAGGGTGACAGCTTAGGGGCACAGTCCATCATGATGAAAAGGCACAGCAGCAGGAGTGTGAGGCAGCTGGTCACGGCATCTGCAGTCAGGAAGCAGAGAGAGATGAATGCTGTGGCCAGCTCACCTCCTTCTTGCAGTCGGCCCCAGCCTGTGGATTAGTGTCCACTAAGCGGCTCTCCTATCTCAGCTGGCCCAACCGAGACAATAACATACTGATATGCCCAGTGTTTACTGGCACCTAGAGAATCGCTCACAAACACACCCATCGTATCCTCACTTTAAAATAAATTTGAACACCTAATAAAGCCCCTAACTTGGTTTTCTTCTGGGTTGGTGTGCTAGACTATTCTGAAAACTTATCTCCCACTCAAATTGTAGAAAAATATTGTCATATTCTTTGAAAACTTATTGGAAAATTGAAGCAGTTAATTTCTTTTATTGAATAATCTTTTAAACCAAAGCACATTATCTCTCTATATGTCACTGACATTTTTAGCAGCATTTAAAATGGTTCTTCAAATTATGTTTCTATGAATAGTATGTGAACACAAGACTCCTCTTGATACAATCACTTCCAAAACTAGCAAAAAATGAAAATCAAAAAAGCAAACAAGCCTTCAGATTCCATTTTATATTGCAGGCATAGAATATATTTTTGTACCTCTGGGAGTATAACCAGCTTATTTCTTACCATATTTTATAAACTGATTACTGGCTGATATATAAATATAATTATTTTTTATATTGATCTTAAATCCAGCAATCTTGCAAAACTAAACCAAAGTCTTAACAAACTTTATGCAGAATTTTTGAAGGTTTTAACATAGGCTTAACAATATCAGCAGATAGCAATGGGGGTTTTTTTTAAATTTTATGTCTAAGACTTGTAATTTTCTTCTCTTACTATACAGCTAAGCATTCTGCTGTCATAAAAATTATGGTTATGGTGTTGTTTTAGTCTTAAATTTAATATCATTATCTGTGTGTTGAGAGTGGGATAGGCTATTATTTTGAAGACAACATGTACCACCCATAAAGGGCATTCTCTTTCATTCTTGGTTTACAATAATTTGTTTATGCTTATGAAAGAATTCATTTCTAATGAAAACATACTATATTGTATCTAAGATTTCCAGTTTTTTCCATTTTATGTTTGGGGGTACAGTTTTTATGATGTAGCACAGGCTCAGTTCACAGTCAAGATCCTTCTTGTTGGGAGCCAAAATCTAACTTAGCCATATTTTATAAGTTAGCTCCTACAGATAGCCATTTGCCAGAAGGCTACATCCTTATTGTTTTAAGCTAAACCATGACTCCAGGTGGTTTCCCTTGATTCCCTCAGACCAGCAGGTAACATCCTCCAGGCCTTCTCCTTTGACCCTCTCAGCTCAGCAGGTGACATCCTCCAGGCCCTCAACCGATAACAGATAGATTTCCATATCGATTCTACCCTGTCTGTTACTTCCCCTCACAGGGTTGCTACATTCTTTTGTATATCCCACCCCTTTCCTCCCAGCTACCTGCATGGCAGAGATTCTGTATAAATATTGGCTGTAATAATAAAGCTAAAGGAGGATTTGGACAGAGAGATTTGTCTTGTCCTTCCATTCTTTGTGTTCCTGCCTTCCATTTGCTTCATTCCTAGGTTTAGGTCCACACTGAAGACCCTGCTGGCTGGGGAAGCCTTCTGCCTCAGCACTCTGAGGGCTGAAATTACAGGTACCTCCCTCTGAGGGTAGCGCACCCACGTTTTAAGTTTATGAACCATTCCTTGTCACTAAGGAAAACTCAGCTTTATCTTGCTTCACCTTCTTCATTTTTTCAATATTACATTTGTTTTGTTAATATTTTATCAAAGTTCTTTGTATTTGTGTTCATACATGAAAATATCTTACTTTGCTTCATACAGATTTTGTCTGGCTTAGTCTCAAGGTTTCAAGGGCCTCCTACATTGAAGAATCTTGCTTTTAGTATATTCCCTAGAAGAGTCATATTCTATGTGACACACAATGATTTAACAGTTGATACACACTCACCCATGAGGCCATCTGGATTTCTGAGGAAGGGTATCAGCTTAGATTCAAGTCCTTTGGTGACCAGAGAGGTGTCATGGCGTCCCTTCTCTCACTGAGGACATTTGGCATCAGCTTAGATTCAAGTCCTTTGGTGACCAGAGAGGTGTCATGGCGTCCCTTCTCTCACTGAGGACATTTGGATAGTGTCTTCTCAGTATTTGCTCATCTCCCAGACTTTATTCTATATTATTGCTCAGATTCTTCATTTTTAATAATGGTCCTTTCTCTAGCTAGTACCTCATTTCATTCTTAGTACTTTTATTTCTGACTTCTCTATAATTTGTTTTGATTGATATCAGCAAAAGTTTGTCTATCTTATTTTTAAAAACCATCTTTGACATCAATTCTCTATACTTTCTTTCTAATTTATCTTTGTTCATTACTTCTTTATCCCATTTGGGAATATCCAGAATTAATTACTTTTCTTTTTTTAAAAAAAAGTACGTGCGCGCGCATGTGCGCACGCGCGCGCGCGCACACACACACACACACACACACCAGTGGGGTGTAAGTGCGCACATACATGCCACATGGATGCAGTTCCCATGGAGACCAGAAGAAGGTGTTATATCCCCAGGATCTGGAGCTGAGTGGTTGTGAACCTTCTGACAAGGGTCTGGGAACTGAACTCTGGTGCTCAGGAAGAGCGGTGAGTGTCCTTAACCACTGAGTCATCTCTCCAGCCCCCAGAATTTCTTTGCCAGCTTCCTGAATACTCAGCCCCTTGACTTTCTGCTTTTCTCTCTTTCTAACACAAGCTCTTAGGAGATGCAGCTTAGAATACTGCTTCATAAGTATCCAGTGAGTTTTGAAATACATTTCATTTTTATTCTATTTCTTGTAGTTGTTAATATTTAGCAAGCTAAATGATGTTTCTTGTGTTAAACATTGAGAGATTTATTTCTTAAAGGTTTTCAAATATGTGGATTTAAACTGTTACTGATTTCAACTTAGCTGCAGAGACACCAATGGACACGATATGATGCTTTGAATTCTCTGAGGTCTGCTTGTGGCTAAGTCTGAGGTCAGCCTTTTGTAAGAGGCCCCTATGTAGGATGTGGATATAGATGTTTATTCTCTGATTTCTGATTCTGTAGGCCTCTGTTAAACCTGACTAGTTGTTATGTTCAGTTTTTCTCATATCACTTACTAATTTAAATGGCAGGTCCACAAATAATTGGAAGAGATATATTGAGTACCACAATGGCAGGATTGTCTAGTTCTCTGTATGAGCTGACCACACTTTGCGGCCATCTGATCAAATGCATATAGTTTAGAACGTGTGTCTGATGAGTTTGGCCTTTGTTTGGTGACTCTCCCTGTCACTTCTTGCTGTCTCAGTGTCTGCTGGGTGATAATATAGTTGCTGGTTTTGCTTTCTTTCACATTTATTTAGTACATCTTTTCACCTTCCATCTCTCTAGGTCTTTAGCTTTAAATTGTATTTTTGTAAATAACAAATACCGATGTCTTTACGGTTGTTGTCTAATTGGGTTTTGGTGTGTGAACATAGTGTGGTGTATGTGTTTGTGTAGGAACACACGGGGGGGGGGTGTTCATATGCTTGAGAAGTACAGAAGTCAATGTCAAGTGTCTTCCATCAGTCTCCTTAGAGACAGCATCTTCCACTGAAGCTAGAGCATCCTGACAAAGCTGGGCTAGATGCCAGAGAGCTGTGGGGATCCTCCTGTATTCACCCTCCCAGGTCTGGGATTAGAGGTGCAAACCACAGTACCCATCTTTTTATCTAGGCTTTAGGCATCAAACCCGAATTCTCATGCTTTCATGGTGAGCACTCTACCCACTAAGCAGTCTCTCCAGCCCCTGAGCGTTGTTTCTCTGTCTGGTGATCTCTGGTCCTCTCCTGAAATGGTCAGTCCAGCTACATTTATTATGATTACATTATTTATTATGATATAAACTTAGGATCATTCTCTAGGTCCCCATTTTTTCATTTCTTGCTTGCCTTGTTTTTTTAAAATACTTTTAACACTTTCAAATAGTCATTTTAGTCCCATGTTTGCTAATACCTGAAGTCTGTCTCTATGTTAAAGACCAAAGTCTTACACTTTTTTATTCAATGGCTGCATGGTAACAATAACATCAATACTAATAATAACAGTAGTAAAATGTAAGTAAATAAATGTGCAAATATATGTGACTATTCATATATTAAACAAATGTCATATGACCTTGTATGTTTTAAGTATCATATCAATTTATTTAGTATTCAGAGTGACCCTGTAACATAGGATACATTGACAAAGTCTACAGTGCATATCTTACCAATAGTACGATCTGGGGCTGAAGAGATCACCCAGCAGTTAGAAGCATTAGCTGCTCTTCCAGAGGATCAGGGTACAGCTCCCAGCACCCATGCCAGGCAGCTCACAACCACCAGGAACTTCAGGTCTAGGGGTTATGGTGTCCTCTTCTGGCATCCATAGCTATTTGTACACACATGACATACATACACACACACATGCACACTCAAATAAGATGAATCTTTAAAAAACTATCAGTAACTAAAGATTTATTTACTCTAATCATTACAAACAAGCCATTTTTCTTGTATCTCAGATACCATGTGTGTGTAGAAAGTACCTCATGGGGCTTCCTTGGGATCCAGAACTCTATTTCTATAGTTCAGAGAAAATCAGACCCTGAAGCATAGTCATTCTTTCTAAGATACTTGTTCAGCAAACAGAAGCATTTGGTTGGTCTAAAACTGAAGGCTTAGGGAGCTGAAGACTGTGATATTTGCTAACAGGAAAGCTGTTTTCTGGATGCTGGAATGAGCAGTACATGGAGTAAAGGAGGCAAGAAGCCAAGAGAGATTAGGGGAAAGATTTGTAATGCTTTATTTAAAGCAAAGCAGACATACCCTGATATGCCAGCCCTAAGGTTTTGGAAGCCAGGATGGAAGAAATGAGGGAAGCCACAGTGTGGTTGTCAGGAACCCTTGGAGGGATGGAGTAGGCCTTGGATACCTAAGAGAATGTTCAAAGAGAAGATCACTGGGAACGTCACTGGAGAATCCCATGCCTTCATTGCTTGATGTGTGAGGGGCTAGCTGACTCCCCAAGTCTAGCTGTCCCTTCCTTTCAACTCACCTTTATTCCATGCTCCCAAGAATGGGAACTAGCCAAGGTTGTCACTCTTCTCTCTTTTCCTACAAGATGCCTCACACATGAATGTTTGATAAACACATTATGAGCCTAAAAACAAGTTCTCATCAGTTTGGAATGAGGTGTAAATGAAGGCTAGTGGAGCAAACTCTGAAAACTTGGGACTGGGAAGTTGTTCAGCTGCACAGCCTTGGGCTGTGTCCTAACCATCATATGCACAAGCCTGCCTAAGTTTTGCTTCTAGGCAGCCAGCAATGATTACGATGATTACTGCTTTATTTTATTTTCCACTCAACTGATTATGAAACGAAGGAATGAGGACTACATGGTGCATTTTGTTCTCTGTGTCCTCAGTACTCAGCCTGTTCTCTCTCCTCTATAGAAGAAAAAAAAACCCAGCAATGTGTTAGAATGAGAATCCAATCATCATTAATGACAGACATAGCCATCTGCAAAGAAGTCTCCGTGAAACCCTAAGAGCCCTGGTTAGCTGATTCTGTGGGCCATGTTCTCCTGGTGTCCTGGACCCCCCTCTGGCTCCTACAATCCTTCCTCCACTCTTCCAAGGGGTTCTCAAGTTCTGTCTAATTCTTGGTTGTGGCTCTCTGCATCTGCTCCCATCAGCTGCCAGAGGGAATCTCTGTGATGATGATCAGGACCAGACTCCAATCTAAGAGTATAGAAGAATGACATTAGGAATCATATCATTGACTTTTTTGTCCATCCTGTTTGGTTCTATCCTAGGTCTCTGAGCCATCCAGCCTCTGGTTCCTGGCTACCTAGGCAGTATTTAGCATGGGCTCACTCTCATGGCTTGGACCTCAAGTTAGACCAGTAAATGGCTGGCTGCTCTCACAAGCTCTGAGCCATTGTCCCAGCACATCCTGAAGGTGTAAGTTGAAGGTTTTGTGTCCCAGTCCCACCAGTGAGAGCCTTACCAAGTTACCAAAGACAGCAGGTTCAGGACTCCATTACTAGAGTCCTCATTATGGTCATCATCATAGGCCAGAACCAGATCTTGTAAACAGTAAATGTCCATGTGATTATCACTATTTGATATATTGGAGGAGAGGAAACTTCCCAACAGCAAGGGAACCCAAGAGCTGAACAGATCCCTAATTCCCATCACTCTCCTTCTCTACACCTGAGTCTCCTCCTCTACAGCTATTTCTAGAAGTGTCCAAAGGCAGCCTGTGCTGTTTCAGAAAGAACAGTACACAGTGTACGCCAGAGCTGTAGTTTCAGGATAATTCAAAAAACTTGTCCTTTTTCTACCAGAATAAAAGTCTATTTTCTTAAGGAGTTACAGGTGAAAACCAGGTATAGACATTCATCTCTGTAGAGGCTTCCAAAGCCTCAGATAAGAAATCTGAGACTTAGTCAAATAGGGGCTAGAAAAATAGCAGGGTAAAAAAAAAGAAAATTAGCAGGCTCAAATCAGGCATCAGGATGAAGTCTAACTTAGTGAAAAACCCATGAAATGAGAACAGCAGGGGCACACTGCCTGTCTCCAGCCATGCATGCGTATTTTAAGATGATGACAAAATTTGAATTGTTCTGCCCAGCCCCTTATTGATCAGAGTGTAGCTCCAGGCTGCACTGATGACAGTGTGGACTCTTTGTTACTGACATGTGCTCTGTTCATTGTGACTAACTGCTGGGACTTTCACATATCTGTGAATGAGTAAAAGATGAGTGATTGTGATGTGTACCAAGAACAACACTGCCTCGAGCCAGGCCGGTCAATGGAGCCAAGGAAACAGGCGCTTTGAAGCCATCCTGCATTCTTGTGCACCTTCCGAATCCTTTTTTGCTATAGCAAGTGGTTGCATAGCCTTCATCTGTGAGGGTGTTTATGGTGTGCTCTTCCAGTTAGGTCCTGTGGCAGAAACAAAGGAACAGAGCTGAGGACCACGACAGCTGTCCTTTGGGGCTCTGCTTAAGAGGGTAAATGCTCTGGCCAATGCCACATATGCCAATGAAATATTATAATAACATGTAGTAGCATGTTAAGTCCATCAGAAGTAGAGCCAAGGTATGTGAGAGCACTGTGGTAGCCTAGAGAGGGTGAGCCCCTGACTGAGAGGCAGTGCCCCCCCCCCAGAGAGGACAGGGAGAAGGAGGAAAGGGGGTAGAGGACAAAGACAGGGATGGCAACAGGAAAGAGGGGGCACTTTAAGGAATGACCCCTGCAACTGTGGGGATGCAGGGATGACCTCTGTAGGGAATGCCAGCAGACTGGAGACCAGGATGGGTCCAAGGAAAGCAAGCTAAACACTCAAGCAGGGTTTTCCAGTCGCAGCCTAAAAGCAGACTTGATACTTTCACGAAAGCCATGGTCTGTGATCTTAAAGATCCCCACTTGGACGGGGATCATCCACATTGTAGATGGGCATCACCCTCTCTAAGTTTACTGACTCAAGCATTAAGCACACTAACGAAATGTTTTCAAATGCATCCTGGTGCTTGAGTGGTATTCTGGCACCAGGGCTCAGTCAGTTGTGCATACACCAGCAACTTTACAATTTACTCACGGAAGGCTTCTTACAAGACATATCCCCTGCCTTGTTATGCTTGGTTTCTGGAAGACAAAGTCCCAAGAAGCACAAAGGAGAGCAAAGGGGGAGAGAGAGAGAGAGAGAGAGAGAGAGAGAGAGAGAGAGAGAGAGAGAGAGAGAGAGCCAGCAAGGCACATATTCATAAACAGGCTATCACTGTACAAAACAGGGATACAATATTGCTGGGGACCTTCTGTGGTTTCTGGGCCACTGAACTGGGAAGATGAGGTCTGGTCCCAAGTCTGAATGCTGAAGACAAGGTATCTAAAGAACATCGCCATCACACTCTAAAAGCAAAAGTGACTTAGCCCATGTTTCTTCCGCCTGGTGCTCTCCCTGCATGGTCATGCTGATGTAGCTACAGTGTCCTTCATGGATAGAGCTGAGCAGATTCTAGGGCACCAAAAGATTTTCCCAGGACAGATGGTTCCACAAAAGCATGTCTGGGCAGGCTGCACCCATTCAGAGTGAACCAAGAAGCCAGCATCATCTGTCAGTCACTCCCAAGGTAGCACCCAAAGTGGGACTTCAAAAAAACAGAGACACCTGGGACATTGTGTTGACTAGGGGATTTGAAAGCTGATCTGTTGATGCTAAGAATGAGCACAGAAAGAGGCTAAGTTTGCCAGCTTCTCTCTCTTCTCATTGCCCTGGGCCAACTTCACAGTTTCTAAGACAGGCCACTCTGCTTCCCTTGACTGTCAAAGCTTTGAAGTGTTCTGGAACAGGAAGTCCATCTGCCTCTGGGACATGATGACATTGCTGTCTTATCACTAAAGCTCCTTGATCATGTTCATAATTTAATTTTATCAAAAAAGAAAGACACACAAAGAAGACACATGAGAAGAAGAATTTGTTATTTTCTGGAGCCAAGGTCCTTTCTGATGTAAATGTCTGATCCATGGTCCACTCTGCTCCCAACCCCTAACCTCAGTCTTATCTGTAAATGAGTCACATAGTGGGTTGGAAATAAGCAGACATTTCATCCAGAACCCCTTCATGTGAATTCTCACCCCTGTCAGAATATAGCCATGCTGTCACCAAGAATCATTCACATCCCTCAGTTGATGCTCAGCTCTTCTCTTGGCAACACCTGCTCCAATTTCCACACCTCCCAGATTCAACAATCTCGGTTCCAGCTGCCATTCGTGGTTCATACTGGTTCTCAGGCCCCAGTCTGCTGAAGTGACTGTCCTTGGCTGTCTGCCCAGCTCTCAGGCCATCACACGCTTTTCTGTGATCCAGACTGTGATGGGGTCTCCTGGGAGTTTTATGACAATTTCGTTAGTACTTATAGAGGGCTTTGATGTGTGAAGCACAAGATTGAGACATTTAACACCTACGGAGATGCTACAGGATGGGTGATTTTCCTTCCCCACTGGGAAGATGAAGAGATGGTGGCAGAGAGACTGGATGGCTTTACCGACAGCCTGTAATCCAGATGTGACAAAAAAAGAGACCAGACCTCGCATCTGTATTATTACCTGCCTTGATGTTTCTCTTTTTTCATATTATCTCATCATAACCTGAACCTAGTCTTTTGGAAAACGTACTTTCTCACCTTTGTATTTGCACACCTACACTCATGTCTGAAGGCAGATCCCCTAGGCCTCAGTGACAGCAGACAGAAGGTAACAATCTAGTGTATGATGGTAGACCTTGGTTGACAGCCTGTGTGAACTGAAAGATGCCTAGAGAGCTGGAAGAGGACACTTCTGAGTGTGCCAGTGGGGGTGTTTCCATGAAGAGCTGGCACAGGCTAGTGACGGGAGGAGGGGTAGGCTTTACAAGCATGGGTTAAGTTGGGCACACAATAGAAGGGGAAGTCTCTCCTTACACGCTTGACTCTTCCTGAGTTTTTGTTATTTGCTTTAGTCTGTTTTCTTCTGCATCAGCACCCGAGAACACCAGACACCAGATTCTACAGCATGGATTTATACCCCTGGCTCTTCAAAGGGTGAGGAAGGGCCTGCATCATTGCTTTCCAGCTCTTGGTCTAAGCAGGACTTGTTTCCCCAGCCTCCAGTCTCATGTGTCAGTCCAATAATACCTCTCTTTTCTCTGATTCAAGTTTTCTATTTCTTAAATATATTTTATTAATTCTTTGAGAATTTCATACTTGCAAACAGTATTAATTAATTTACTTTTTGAGAATTCCATACTGTATTTACAACTCTTTTTGGGCCACTCCCAACTGCCTCTCAAATTCATGGCCTCTTATTCTTGATTATTATTATCATGTATATGTATATACATTTATAAAGATAACCTAAGTTGCTTTAGTTCATTTAGTGCTGTTCCTATGTGTACGTGTCCAGAGCTGACCTCTTCCAGAAACCTGATTCTTTGTCTCTCAGCAAACATTAACTACCTGTTGTGAGTTTTTCTCTTTCCATGTTGGCATGGCATCCCCAATTGTTCTCGTACAGGTCTTAACTAAGCAGCTGTATTGTTGAGGCTTCATGGGTATACACTCTCTGTCATT
Organism: Sigmodon hispidus; assembly: GCA_004025045.1. NCBI lineage: Eukaryota > Metazoa > Chordata > Mammalia > Rodentia > Cricetidae > Sigmodon > Sigmodon hispidus. Next base: position 24,853 of record PVIH01004088.1, read on the forward strand.
TACAGATGGTGCAGCCTCAAGGCTGACATGGTGACTCTCCAGCTCTCACCCTCTTTCCACCCCACACCTTTCTCAATGTTCTCTGAGTCTAGGTGTAGAAGTTACATTGTAGATGTATCTTTCAGCCAGGGCTGGGCACCTCATGGTCAGGAGTGGCATCCCATGGTTAGCTGTTCTCTGTGTGTTTACCAGTTGTGACTACCTATAATGGTCTCTGTCTGAGGGTGGGGGGAAGAAGCCATTTTTATGAGAAGTGAGAGCTACATTTATTGTGGATTTAAGGGTAAGTATTTAGAACGCAGGAAGGATTCTTACTGGTAGAAAACTGGCAGGTATAGGTTTCCCTCTAAAGTTCATGGCCCCACTAGCCACAGGTAATGAATGGGCTAAGTTTACAGAATCAGGCAGGTCTTCTCTTCTGTTGAGAAGCCTTAAGTCCAATTAGACAGCTGAGCTCTTGGTTACTACCAGGCTGTAAGCGTCACTATTGTGCTTTGGGACTATCTTACCATTCTGGACATTGTATTGTTCCTAGGCTGTTGAGCTGGGTAGGGCTAACAGTTGCTTTTCCCTTAGCCTAGAGAGGCTAAGTTGCTTCTAGTAATGTGAGAGCTAGTCCTCTGAGGGGGAGGCTTCCAGGTCAGATCCAGTTCAAGTCCTGTGTCTGAAATACATAGTGCCTTCAACCATAAAATTTTACCTTTAATTTTTGGGAAGCAGACATGTAGGTACCTAGTACACAGTGGTCAGAAGAGGATATCAGATCCCCTGGAATTGGAGTCACAGATCATTAATTGTGTGTTGCCATGTAGGTGGGTGCTGGCAACTGAACCCCCGTCCTCTGCAAGAGCAATTTAACTGCTGGGCCTTAAAGGGCCATGCTTTTTAAAAATGTGTTTTCTTATGATGTACTCAGTGAGTTTTACACTTTCTTCCTAGAGGCTGAGAAACACCATATGAATAGCACAACACTGCATCTGGGAAACTATTTGTGCTAAGGATTAGGAAGGTCTTTGGAAGCTTGTGTGCTATTCCATTAAGTACGGTTGACAGGTTTGATTACATGAGAGGGCACACATGGAATTCTGCACAGACATTTACAAGACAGATAAGCCAATGCCACAGCCACAGCTGCCTCATGAGCAAGTTTCCTGGAGCCGTGAAACCTACCAATGAGTATTATCTCCAAGCATCTGAGCAACATCTGCTCCTATGGCTGCACAACAATGTCCCCCAGGTCCCTCAATACACATGATAGCATCAGACTAGCCCCCTCTCCAAAGAATAAACTCAATCAGCTACATTTGTTTCCTGGGGTTCTATAACAAATTGCCACATACTGAGTAGCTGTAAACTACAGAGGTACATCATCTCACCATTTCTGGAAGTCTATATTCTTCCCATGTGAGCCCTAGTCTTGTTAGGATTACAGTCCACCTGTAATCTTAACTTGAATAGATAGTTCAATGACTCCATACCCAAGTGAGGCTGAAGGCCATGATTTCAACAAACATTTGGGAAGAACAGTTCAACTCATGACAGTGACCAAACACCCAACATCATCTCCCTCGCCAGCTCTTAGTGGGAACCCTTGACCATACCTGTTCTGCTTCCTGCTGGATGGCCCAGGTCTGGATCCTCCCAAACATGTTGAGATTGGTCACAGCTCACTCATGGGCTTCCCGGCCCTCTCAGTTGATACCTTCCACCTAACACTCTTCCATTCAAATGCCATCTTCTCAGAAGCTAACAAAAGCCAGGAGGGATCAGAAATATTTGAGAGTTCTTTGTCAATCCTGAGTCATACATTCCACTTTTTATACTTAATTCCTGTTAGGAAAGTCAGTCTCATATACATAGTCTTTTGATGTCTTCAGTCACAGAAGAGTGCCATAGGCTAGGTATTCTCATTTCTGAAAGAAGGAACCCCTCACCTGTGCTGGGTAGGTCTTTGTTCTATATAAGCAGGTGTGCCACTGATGCGGGGGACATCCCATGTGTCTATATTTCAATCTATACAGGGAAAGAATGTACCCACACATAAGAAGGGCGGATGCAGATCATTCCTCTGTGCACAGAAGCCTGATGACCTCTATTGAAGCTGATCATGCTTATTTCTTCTCTACATGAGTAAAGCCTTATTCCTACCCAGTGCTAGTAGGAATTGTCTTTCTTGACATCCTGGAATTACTGCTCCTGGTGAAGTGGGACCCAGCTCAGGAGGTGGAGCAGGAAATATTTGTCCTACCATTTGCTTTCTACCACCCCAAACCTTTGCACTGAGAATGCCAAAGTCTTTGTAGCCTTGAGGAAGATGCACAGGGGCATATGTGTGGTATAAAGTGCTTTTGAAACATGTGATGTACAAAATAAATTGACTTGATGCTGCAACTGAATTGACCAAACTCTTTAGACATCTTAGAATCAATGGTTTTGACCTCAGTTTTTAAGGGGACTGTCTTGAGATGCTGATTAAAATTAAGATTACTGAGTCTATACCAGCTATTCTGAAGAAGAGGTAAGGATGGCATCCAGGAAACTGCTTGTCAACCTCATTGCCCCAGGTCATGCCCATTATCATTTAAAGCCTGGAGTCATCCACACAGTGCTAGCTTTGCAGACATACAGTAGTCATAGGGTCACAGAGGTTGCCACCCAGACTTTTAAGGAAGGCTTTGGAGACCAATGTGTAGCAAGATTAACTCCCCCATGGTCACATCCTAAGAGGACAATGTATAAAGCTGTGGGAGTGAAGCCTAAGACATAACAGAAATCTAAGATGTTGGAGATGCCAGGAATGTGCACCATCTGCTAAGGAAAGTGCCAGAAATGTGCAGAACCAACCCAAGAGAGAGCTCATGAACATCTGTAGCAAAATCACAGGAATGAGGATGTCTGAGCCTACTCAGGCTCCCTTCGGATGGTGGGGTGCAGCTATAGGGTTAAAATGTTGGCTTCCTGGGTTATTTTGTTACAGTCCTTACTATTTTTCTTCTGCTTTTCTCTCTTGGAATGAATATGCTTACTCTCTACCTTTGTACATTGGGAATATGTAACTTCTTTTTTATTTTTACAGCGTCTTGTAGCTAAAAAAGTTGCTTTGACTCTCAGGAGATTTTGAACCTGGACTTCTGATTTAAAATTATTAAGACAATAGGGACTGGGGAGTTGGACTGAATGTATTTTCATTATGAGATGGACATAAGCTTTTCAGTGGTCAAAGGTGAAATGTTATGGTTTAAAGTGATGTGTTCGGATGGTCAGTTGACACTTTCTTCAGTGATAAGACTGTGACGTGGACTGTGATGTGGACTGTGATATGGACTGTGATGTGGACTGTGACGTGGACTGTGATGTGGAAGTGTGACGTGGGAGTGTGATGTGGACTGCGATGTGGACTGTGATGTGGACTGTGACGTGGGAGTGTGACGTGGACTGTGACGTGGGAGTGTAAGCCAAATAAACCCTTCCATCCCCTAAACTGTGTTTGGTCAGGGTGTCTTCTGACAGCAATGGAAGCAACACTCCCTTAAGTTGCTTCCATCTGACACACGGTCACAGTGATCCACAGAGAGATGCTGGGCACAGAGACCATTGCTTCTGTCATCTCCTCAGTAGCAAACATGAGAGCACATGGATTCCAATCTACAAATGCAGAGAATAAGCTCAGCCATGCACCAGCATGAAGAATGATGTCTTCCCCTCTCCATCCACCAACTGCCTCTACTCAACCCCAATAAAGATCTTGACAGCTGTGATCCTTTTGGTCCCCGGGATTGGGAGGTGAGCATTACAATCTGAATTGCTGCTCATTATGTCTCTTGTCTCCTCTTTTGGGCACATATCCCACATAAAGGATCTCTACCAAACTTCATTTCCAGGCACTTGTTTTTATTTTTTCTTTAATAAAAAAGGAAAATAAGTCTACAGATTTTTCTCTGCAGACTTAATGTCTGAAACACACCCAGTCCCTACTCCCAAATAGTTTCCTCTGTACGTTTCTCCGTGTGGGTTTTATTCTAAACTGAGCCAGCCTTGCAGCAAGCCAGACTGTGCCCTTTTTGAGCCTATCCTAGAGACTCTGTCTCTATAGGCCACAAGCATGAGAAGAGTAGACCCCTCCTCCCAGGCTTTGCCAGGGCTTACTCTTTTTCTAGATGACTGGTATTTTTACAGGTTCCCCTTCATACTACAGACAGTCCTGAAATCTCTGCTCTAGCCCTGGAAGCCTGACACACACCACACACGATTGTCAAAGCCCTCAACCCTGTGAGGGCTGGCCACCCCATGTCAGCAGTTGTCACGGCTTCTCTTGCCTCAGGTTCTTGCCCAGCAGAAAAACCAGGCAAGCTCATGTCAGCAAGAAAACATACCAGGAAAACAGAGTGGATTAAGCTTACAATAAAAGGCTAAAAGGAGCAAGCCCTTTATTTGCTTAGGGCAGCTTAGCTACACCTGACATTAATAAATGAAATGAAGGCTGATCGGTATTTAAAACAGCCATACAAATTGGGACATGCTCGTTTAGTCAAGAGAATGTGAGGCAAAGCCAGAAGTTGGCAGAAAATGAACTGCCTGAGGCCAGTTGTTTCTTTCCCCCTTTTTGTGAGATATTCATGGGAATCAGATTTTTGGAGAGTCTCCACCAGCTCTGACTTCTCCCAATGAACTTATAATCCCTGTGTGTCATAACAGAAAGTTCACAGGAGTGTCAGTCAAAAGAGGGTGGGCATCTCCAAACTCAGTGGGGTCCTCTGAAAGGTTTTCAAATTTTTTTCCCAAAAGTAGGCTATTTAAATATCAACATTTTAATACATGTTGTATCTTGGCCTATGGGCTTTACAGAAGTTGCCTCAGTTAATCTTCATTAAGCTCTGTGCTATCTTAGAATTTCCATTGTGTATAGCACTAACCTGAGATGCTGAAAAGATTAAGTGCCACCCAAAGACACATACCTCACTGGTGAGACAAGGATTCCACACCTCTTAGGCAGCAGGCTCTGCAATTGTGTTCTTGATTCCTAAGATTACAAATGAAGTTCATTTAGCCAGAAGCAACCATCCAGCATTATCACCAACTGTCTGAGCAGCACTGATAATTATTTGCACAGTGGCAACAGTAGTGTTAAATTTCCTACAAAAGAAAACCACGTGAGAAATTATTAAGCTGTTGACAAAAATCAGGATAACAACTAAACCAATTTACAACCTGGATAATGAATATTCTACTGAAATCATAGCCTGTCTAAAAGTATTGTGGTAGTTTGAATGTAGTTGGCCCCCATAAGCTCATAGAGAGTGTCACTATTGGAGGTGTGGCTATGTTGGAGTGAGTATGGCCTTGCTGGATGAAGCATGTCCTTGTGGGGACAGGCTTTGAGGTTTTCTATGGTCAGGATATGGTCCAGTGTCTCAGCTGACTTCCTGTTTCCTACAAGAAGTAGGACTCTCAGCTTCTTCTCTAGCACCTTATCTGCCTTCATGCCTTCATCTCCCCATCATGATGATAATCGACTGAACCTCTGAAACTGTAAGTGAGCCACCCAATTAAATATTTCTTTACAAGAGTTACTGGGTCATGGTGTCTCTTCACAGCAAAATAAACCTTAACTAAGACAAGTACCTACATGATCAAACATTCTTCAACACTCACATACTCCTTGCAATGAAATCAGTGTAGCTGTTGCTGTTGCATGGAAACCTTCATCTGAACATCTTAGGAATTGTAGAATTTTGATGGGAAGATGGATCCTAGGGGCATAAAAAACATGGAAGGAAGAAGGAGAGGTGGGAAAGGCCCCTGGCTAATCCCGGCATCTAGACATGTTCCTTCACCCTTGAAAAACTCCTGCCATGAATTCTATCAGAATTTCAAAGAACTAATACCAATACTAATGCAAATTAGAAAGGAAGAAGTCAAACTATCACTATTTGCAGATTATATGATAGTATACATAAATGACCCCAAAAGTTCTACCAAGGAACTCCTGCAGCTGATACACACCTTCAGCAATGTAGCAGGATACAAGATTAGCTCAAAGAAATCAATAGCCCCCCTATATACAAATGATAAAAGAGCTGGAAAAAAATCAGGGAAACATCACCCTTTACAATAGCTGCAAATAACATCAAATATCTTGGGGAAACTCTAACCAAAGAAGTGAAAGACCTGTATGACAAGAAGTTTAAGTCATTGAAGAAATTAAAAAAGATATCAGAAAATGGAAAGACCTTCTATGTTCTTGGATAGGTAGATCAACATAGTAAAAAAAATCCACCAGATGACCCTGGCTAGGACTCTAAGCAATAACTCTAAGTCTTCCCTATAATCAAAGGGATGATCATCCTAATTGCCATTACAGAACCTTCATCCAGAAACTGATGGAGGCAGAAGCAGAGATCCATGGCTAAGCACCAGATAGAGCTCCTAGTCCAGCTGAAGAGAGGAGGGGAGAGTATGTGAGCAAAGGGATGAGGATCATGAGGAGGATACCCACAGAGATGACTGACCTCTCTATTGGGAGCTCACTGACTGTGGAATAACTGCTGAGGAACCTTCATGGAAAGGAACTAAACCCTCCAAATGGAGATGACAGTTGAATGGTGTGGGCAGTTTGTGGAGCCTCTTGCAGATGGATCAGAGTTTATTTCTGGTGCATGAACTGGCTTCTCAGAGCCCATTCCCTCCAGAGGACACCTAACTCAGCCTTGATACTGGGGAGAGGGACTTAGACCTACTTCAACTGAATATGCCCAACTGACTCACTTTGGGAGTCCTTGTCCTCCCTGGGGAATGGATGGGAGGATGGGGTGGGAGGGGAAGCTGGGGAAGGCCTGGGAGGAGGGGGAGGGGGAGCAGCGGTGAGTCTGGGAAAAATTTAAATAAAAAAACCAAAAACAACTTTTTTAAAATGCTCAGACAAAAAAAAAATAAAGAAAGAAAAGATGGAAATAAGAGAAAAATGGAAGAGGAGAGGAGAGAAAAAAATGAAAACATAGGTTATTTTTTTAAAAAAGTAGAGGATGAAGTGTGGTTAAGAGCACTAGCTGCTCTTCTAGAGGACCTGGGTTTCATACCCAGCCCCCAGTGTCAGGCAGCTCACAAGCACATGTAACTACTGTGCTCTGCTGGGGATCTGCTGCACTCTGTAGGTACACACACACACACACACACACACACACACACACACACACACACGTGCAGTATACACTCAGACACATACATACACAGACCAGACACATAAATATTGTAAGTTTTGAGTGTGTGTCTGTGTGTGTATGTGAGAGTGTGTGTGTGTGCATGTGAGAGTATGTGTGTGTGTGTATGTGAGAGTATATGTGTGAGTGTGCATGTGTGTATGTGAGTGTGTATGTGTGTGTGAGTGTGTGTCACTAGAAAGATGACTCTGTGTGTATGTGTGTGTGAGTGTATGTGTATGTGAGTGTGTGTGTGTCTGTGTGTATGTGTATATGAGTGTGTGTGTGAGTGTGTGTGAGTGTGTCACTAGAAAGATGACTCTGTGGTAAAGAGCACTTGATGCTCTCCCAGAAGACCCAAGCTCAGTTCCCAGCCCCTGTGCCTCACTGTCTGTGCTCAGTTCCAGGTCATGTGATCCCTTCCTCTGGTCTCTGTGGGTATCATGGATGTAAATGGTAACAAGACATAACACTCTAACATATTTTTAAAAAAAAAAAAAACATAAAAAATTTGAGAGAAACAAGCTTCCAAGAATCTTTACCTCACTGTAAAGGTGAGGAGGTAGACTAACCAAGCGAGGCTCCCTTCATTCTCAGCAATATCAATAAATGTCTATTGTCACATTTTCTTGTTTGAAGAGAGAAAGAAGGCAGAAAGAAATGGACGGCGACTCCAAGGAGGATTATATAAAGGCCTAAGATAACAAGGGTTTGTGTGCCTTCTACGTGACATCGCCCATTGTGTCTCATTCTCCCAGACAGGGGTTCTCAGCACAGGATCTATGTACCTAGCAGGGTCCATGTACATAAACATCCTGGAAACTGTGAAATGGCCGTGACTTTTCTGTAAACTGACTCGGGAGTTTCCATCAGTATCTCCAGAGATTTTCCAGAACACCAAGATCAAGGACCACAGCTGGGGCAGATGTGTTTGAGTAGCTCACGATTTTAAATTCTCACGCGGCAGCCTCTTGCAAATCTTTCTCCAAGTCCTTTCTTTCCCCCAAAGGATACTGGAGAGACTTTATCAGGCTCTGAAGTATCTTTTCCAGGCACACATCCATATCATTTATCTCTTAATTACTTCTCTTATGATAAGATTTGTAGTTTCTCACCATACCCCAGCAGCAGCTAAGTGTGATCCCTGTGTTCCATACTGGGTGACTGCGACCTTAGATTATAGAGGAAGGAGACACTTAGTATATAAACATCGCCCTAGCTTGCCTCCTGGGTGTGGCTGTGCGATTCCAGCATTGCCATGTTGCGACCACACACACCCCAGCCCCCACCCAGCCCACAGAGCCAATCTCAAGGGGCACGCCTCAGGGCGTGTCTACATAGTCACCCTTCCTTAAAAGAGGCGCAACACATGGCAGGGATCTCTTTTCTACCCCCTCTCCCCTTCTCTCTCTCTCTCTTTCCTTCCTCCCCTTCACCATCAGTTCCCTGGATATCCAGACCCCAATAAACTCAACATAGCCTCCTGACAGCGTGTTCCATCCTTCCACATGCAAAATACTAACACTCTACATTTTCTTTTGCAAACTACACTTTTGTCACTATAATCTAACATCTCAAAGGTGTAGAACCCTTTTGTTTTGCACCCCCTGTTTTTGACAAGTAAAGATTTTAAATCTATTTGTTTATTGTCTCACAAATCTATAATTTATTTTTAAGAACACTAAAAGACAAAATTTGGTTGTTTATCTAATTTCACTTCTATTATGCCGGGTTAGTAATTGGATAGTTTAATAAAACATATGGGGATCCTAAACATTCTCCTGCAAGCTATGTTGTGTCTCCCAGCTTCATGCCACTTGTGGGAGTATTTATATGTATTTAAGGAGACTATCTAAGTTTCTGGCTTCAATACTGGCAGGCCATTGGCAGCTACTCCTGTCAATTGCAATATAGGGGAATCACAGATTGATGGTCATCATATAGAAAATAATCAGCCCACTGTTGATCTATCTGACTATAGGGGACTCAGATCCACATTTCTCCATCTTGGCCACTTAAGCATTATAAGATTGGAATGCTGTCTTCTGGACATGACATGGCTATCACACTCATGAACTCACAACAGCTACGGTTGCCTGCACAAGATCAAGCCAGCCAAAATTCCAGCACAGAAGTGGGAGGTGCTCTCCAGGCCCCACTCCTTGCGGAGGAATTACTGGCAGTTGGTAGCTTCTGGGGAGAGGGGAGAATCATTCTTTTGGGGGGATCTAGCCACTGGTAGGTTTCTGCCGCTTTGGTGGATGGCTCCCCACCTGTGCACATGAGGGCAGCACAAATTAGATTTAGTGGGTATCTTATTGCTATGATAAGACATCATGATCAAGGCAACCTATAAAAGAACACATTTATTTTGGGATCATCATTCCAGAATGTTAGAATCATGACTCTCATAGCAGGAACCATGGCAGCAGGCAGGTAGGCATGGCGCTGGAGCAGTAGCTGAGAGTATACATCTTGATCCACAGCCCAGAGACAGAGAGATCTAACTGGGATTGGCATTGTCTCTTTGAACCCTCAAAACCCATCCCGAGTGATATACCTCCTTATCTTCCCTCAAAAGTTCTACCACCTGGGGCTCAAGCATTCAAACAGTGGTGTTCTAGTTAGCCTTAACTGTCAGCTTGACACAGCCAAGAATCCTATGAGAGGAGACGGCTCAGCTGGGAAACTGCCTAGATCAGATTGTGTTGTAAAAGTTTCCCGGGCCCATTTGGGCTTGGAGTTTGTACCTGCCCATGGCGACTTTTGTCCCCCAAAGAAATGAATCAGACACTTATGTTAACTTCATACTGTTTGGCCCATGTCTCAAGCATATTACTAGCTAGCTCTTTCATCTTAAATCAACCCATTTCTACTAATCTACCCACCACGTGTCCCAGCCCATGGCTCATCTGTCTATCTTCTTCAGGGGTCAGATGGAGACTGACTAACTCCGCCCTTCTCCTGCCTGCCTGTGCTCTGATTCTCCACCCACTTCTACGGTGCTCTACATAGGCCAAAACAGTTACTTTATTTACATCATACAGAGATCATTTCCACCACAAGATTGGCCTGTGGACATGTTGAGGTAGGGCTGACTTCGTTGTTAGTTGATGTAGGAGAGTCCACTATGGAAGGAACCACCCCCCAGGCAAGGAGTCCTGGGCTGTATAAGAAAGCTAGGTAAGCATGAGTTGGTGGAGAATTCAGCAGTGTTCCTCTGGGGTTTCTGCTTCAAGTTCTTCCTTGACTATCTGCCATGATTGCCCTCAGTGATAGATAATGTATGACCCTGATGTACAAGTCAAACAAATTCTTTCCTCCTCTAAGAGGCTCTTTGTTTGTAGTGTTTGTCACAGCAAAAGGGAAGTAATAAACAACAAAACCAGAAGCTGGTATCAGAAGTGGGATTATCGCTACGATAGCCCTGAACTATTTTGTTGGAAGATAGTGGAAAAATTTGGAACTTTGGGCTAGAAAAGCTATTTGGTTCTCAGAGTTTAATGAGCAGTTGTTTGTTGTGGAGGCTTGAAAGATACAAATGCTAAGAGAAATGTGGGCTACAGAGGCCTACTCATGAGGTTTCCAAGGAGGAAATGATCATGGTTCATTGTATCTGTGTATGAAATTATCATGAATTAAGACAATTTATTTTAAAATACAAAAAAACCTAATTAATATCTTTTCTTAAGGACTTAAATACTGCACAGTGGAAGAAGAGCAAGGCAAGGAGAGAAATCACAATTAACACATGGAACAGAGGATCTGGAACCCTACACACACACACACACACACACTGACGATTTATTTAGGGACAAAGCATGAGCAGAAGCACACAGCAGACAAAAGAGAAGAAGAGAGAAGGCAAGTGCTCTGCAAATGAACTCCAAAGGGTCATGACTCTTAACCTGGGGCTCTGAGCCTCAGTCCTGTCCCAGCTCTCTAGCCCATTTCCACTCTTGGGAGTACCTTTTTTCTTCCTAATAAATTGTCTCAAAGCTAGGCATGGTTGTACAGCTGAGCTGTGGTGGTACACACCTTGGATCCCAGCACTTGAGAGGCTGAGACAGGTAGACCTCTGTAATTACGAGGCCAGCCTAATCTATGTGCTGAGTTCCAGGATAGCAAGAGCTACATAAAGAGACCTTGATTTAAACACCCATGCTCCCCCTACCAAAAAAGCTTCCATTCCTATTATCACTGTCCATGTGTCTCTTGTCTCTAATCCAGTTCTTTGTTATGGGCACAAGAAATCCCAATGGATGCTCTCTAGATTCAAAGCCATGCCTAGAACAACTAGGGTACAAGCTGAACCCTCAAAGCCATCAATAGGGTGCCACACATCACTCATTCCCCTTCTGCTCCCTGTTACTTCTAAGTTTGCATTCCTTTATCTCTCCCCAGTTTAGCTATCTCCACAGTAACAGTCTGGCATCACTTTCACCTTCCAGCCAAGAGCAATCCAGTAGTCAGGACCACAGTGACCACATACTGAGAAGACTCAGTCCCAGGTGCCATTCCTTCTGTCTCACTTACTAGAAGCTCTAATCGCTTAAGGCAGACCGGCCATTGATGCTTTCCAAACACCATTACTGTTCACACCAAGGTTGACCCTATAACATAGGCAAGATCTCATATGACCTTCCCATTTTATAGGTAACAAAACTGAGGCTTGGTGAGGTTAAATGATTTTCTCTGAGGCAACCAGCTAGAAAATGTCAGAAATGGACATCCATCCCAGGAATTGATTCATGTGACCTGCTCTCCATTATGCCAGAGCTATTCTAAAAAGTGAATGGTGGGCTGGAGAGATGGCTCAGAGGTTAAGAACACTGACTGTTCTTCCAGAGGTCCTGAGTTCGGTTCCCAGAATCCACATGGTGGCTCACAACCATCTGTAATGATATCTGGTGCCTTCTTCTGTACACTGTATACATATTAAATAAATAAATCTTTAAAAAAAAAGTGAATGGTACATAGCTGTTTAAATGTACTTGAAAGACCACTTTGCTCCTTAGGAAGGGGGGAAGTTAGAATTCATAATCCTTAAGTTTAGATCAATGTCAAAGTGGAGAGAAACTGTTTTAGGCAGCTGCAAAGAGGTGAAACATCGGATCACTTCTGTTTTGAGCTCTGCCAGAAGATTAGACAGTGAGCTTCTTCAAAGATCCATCCACCATCTAACATCCATCTCTTCATCCATCATCCATTCATCTATAATCCATCTATCCATCCATCCAACAAATAAGTTTTGGCTATTATCTTATTTCACAGACCCAGGAAAGGGGATCACCCATAGCTAAATAGCTCACAGAATAGGTTGGACAGACAAGATGATATAATATCATGAAAAAATCAGGAGAGGGTCCCTGGTCTCTCAGTTAAAGAATGGATTCTATTCTCTCCACAGCCTCTTCCCGGATTTTCATTCTTTGTTTCAATAATCACCCACCTAGCCAAACGGTCATGATTAGATAGAGCTGGCTAGCACAGAAAGTTAACATTCATACGCAATCTAGGCATTTTTCTTTAGCTCCTCAACTCAGAAGACTAGGACTGAAATTGTTAGAAGGATGTAAGAATGAGGGCATGTCAGTGATGGTTTCTGTTTGGTAAGACTCTGTTCTAAGATAGCTAGATGTTTCCAAGATAGGAGAGGTAAAGCAAAAAGTCTGGATAAGTTAGGAAGTTCTGAGAAAGCTACATAAGGAATGTAAAAAAAATGAGACTGATGTGGGGTGTCTTTCTGTATGCTGTGAATTATCATTGGATAATAAAGGAACTGCTTTGGCCTATGGAAAAGCAGCTTATAGGCAGACAGGAAATCCAAGCATAAAGGGGAAGGAGGGTGGAGTCAGACAGATACAAGCTGCCACCCAGAGAGCAAGACATGAAAGTACAGGGAAGCCACAAGCCACATGGAAAATAGTAATGTGTTTATATTAAAATATAAATACATTAGGTATATTATGATAAATATGTATGAAATAGCATATATATGCAATTACAATTCCTAAGGTCAAAGTTCAACCAATCTTTTACTTAAAGCAGTGGAGGTCTCTTAACTTATTAATCTGCTCTGAGTCATACAAGCATTGACATAAAAGAATAAAATGTGTATCTAATCAGAATGTATTTTAACATGTTTGGTGTTTTTATCAAGCTTCATCTAAATATTACAGAGCATTTAAAAATATCAGAGAGGTGTAAATGACCTTCTGGGTGTTCAATAATCATGTTTAGAGTCTTATACTAATGTGGCTCAAGAGATTAAAAGAGATAATGCTTTGATTATTTCTCTCCAAAGTCTATAAGGTCCCAGGGGACCATGGGTCATTTCTCAAAAGGTTCTGTTACCCAGCCAAATCACCTGTTCTCTTGTTCAGAGAGTCTGTGAGGACCTCACTAGGTGACTCTAACTAATGTCCAGTCTATAGAGGAAGGTGAACAGAGATGAAAATTTTCTGAAGGCTTCCAAGCAAAGGCATAAGAACAGCCTTTAGGTCATTATCGACAGGTAGAATAAATGGTATAAAGGAAATCTAATGACCCCAAGGACCTCAGTGGGCTCCAGTAGTAAATAGAGGAAGAGAAAGAAGGAAGAAAATGAAATGTGGTTGTTAAATTTGGTTCTCTTAAACACCCAATGGGAAACATAGCAATGACTAACATGATTGCTATATTTACTTAATAGTCAAGGGATCCCAGATATTAGCTGAGATCCATATAAGATGCCATTCAGGCAACTATTTGAGCTAATTATTTTCTTATTAATAAGGAAATGCTGCATCATGACCTTGACTCAATTCAAGTGTGCTAGAGAAGGGCCAGGGTAGGGCGGAGTGGGAGTGTGGAGGACCAGGACCTAGGGTAGGGGCCAGCTCACTTAGGAGTATAACCTATGGCCTTCCTTGTTTCATGTCTTGTTTAATTTAAGGATGGAGTTGTGAGCTCATGTTGACCACAGAGGAAAATTCCAGAACATTCTCCTTTGTTTGCTTGGTTTCTTTTTCTTTAACTGTGGGCAGAAGTGAAATTTAAAAGAAAACTAAAAGCTTGGCAAGAAATGAATGACTTTGCATTGTCAATCACCCCTTAGAAAGACAAGTGAAAAGACATTCCCTGCTGAGAGGTGTCTGGATCTCAACTTCAAAGACAAGAGGAACTGAGGCGTCTCCGGTCCTTGCCTGGGGTCATAGGACCAGGACCCGAGGCAGAACTTGAAAGCACAGCTGACTTTTGAGACTAGGTAAAAACTTATTTTAAACCCAAGAAACACGTGCATGTTGGGTCTAGAAAATAAAGCAAGGAATGAGACGCGAGGCTAAAGACTGCACCGGCCCGAGAAGTATTAAAAGCAGTGATCTGTCCAGTACCTACAAAGAGTGTGGGGACGTCCTCTGAGTGTTGAAGTCCGGCTTACTTCAGCGTTCCAGCGCCCCTTCGGGCATTGACTAAGAGGAAAAGACTTTGTCTAGGGCCACACTGCCAGCTTGGTAAACACTTCAGCAGTTAGTTTCCCTGGACCTGGAGGGAAGGGTTTATGTAAATGAGAACCCATAATTTATTTCTCTCTGCAAACTTCCTCACAGTACTTAGTGGATATTAGGAAAATATTATCAAAGAATTATGATCGCTGCTTTTCCAGGGGTTGAAAAGTCTGGCTTTAGAGCCAAACTATAAAGCATTCCAGTTTAGCCTGCAAAGCTGGAAAAATCTCATTCTGGTAATTCATTCAGAAAACACCCAGAAGCCAGGGCTCCCCGTACAAGGGTGTTGGCTTCTCTGCCTTCTTAGGGGGGCAGCTGGGGATGTATGTTCAGTGCAGAGCTGGTCACAGCTTCTACTCCATCCCCTGGGGCTGTGCCCCAACTACTAGAGGTATGAATGTGGTTCACACCTTCTCAGTCACACCAGCTCATGAAAAATAAAATTTTTAGAAGAGGGGGCTTTTTTTTTTTCAGGGACTTTGGACATTAAGGCAATGTTAACCAATACCAACAACAAGGAAGATACAGAGTTTTTAATTATTTGTGTGTGTTTAGGTAAGCATATAGGCATGTGTATGCTATGGCTGGCACCTGTGTAGAGGACACAGAACCTGTGGAAGTCGGTTCTCTCCTTCCATCATGTAATCCTGAGTATAAAATTCGGGATATTGAGCTTGACAGTAAGCCTTTTCACCTGCTGAACATTTTGCCAAACTAGAATATAGATTTTGATACATGGTCTCTTCCCACAGCTTAAAAAAAAAACAAACCTTTAACCCAACATTAACAGTTACCACCTATTGAACACGCATTGTGTGTCTGGCATTTCATTTCAGTTTTAATAAATCTCAGATTTTAGGGGTAGCTTGGTGGAAAGCCATGGACTCCTTTACATATAAGCTTTAAAACAGAGGGAACCAGAGAATCTAGGATATTGGGACAGGCAAGGATTTTGGTGTCTGTCTTTAGAAGCAATCTGATGTGGAATCTAAAGGTCTGTATCTGCCTCTGGTGAGAAAGTGTCCTTCAGTAACACCTGAGCCTCTTCAAAGAAGCCAGAATTTCAGTTATTGGCTCAGGGCTGCACTGGAGCTATCCACCGAGGCCTGCTGTCCTTTGTGGGCGGGGCCCTGATTCCCAGAGTGTCAGACAGAGCTGTGCCCTCCCAGTGCTCCCTGATTCCTGAGGCAGGACTGTGTGCACATTATTTAAGTCATGTTCAATCTCCTTAGAAACACGGAACTTTCTACAGTGGAAAGCACAGGGTTGCCAGTTCACCTCAATCCACGTATTTTCCTAGGCCATCTATCAACAGAGATGACTCTGAGATCTTAGAAAATAAAATGTTCAATTGGGTGGCTGTTAAATGCATAATTCTATAAAATGTAATCTTTGAAAGAAAAACACTCTGTTTCCCAAACTAGAAACTCAGCCAGAAACAGGGGTGGTGGAGACTGAGCACCATCACTCAGCTCTCTTTATAAGGGCAGATGCCAAAAACCCCAGCACAAGGAAACCTAAGACAATCCACTTTGTTTTGACCTTGCTGGGCCCAGAGAACTTAATTAACCCCAATCACTGACAACAGACACACGGCCTGGACACTCAGCATTATGGTAAGGCAGGCCTCACTGTGGTCCCCTATCTCTGTACCCCTGGTTATTATACAACAGAAGGACAGATCTACCCCATTCTTTATAGACAGGAGTGACCCTGCTGAAATGGAGAGTTCGCTGAGTGGGTAAGAGGACCTGAGTTTGATTCCCAGAACCCACTAGACAGTTCACGATGATCTGTAGCTCAGGCAACAGGAAATCTTATGCTCTCTTTCAGCCTCTGAAGGAAAAAGGTACACATGTGATGCACATACCTACATACAATCAAAACACCCATACACAGCAAAATAAAATAAATAAAAATCTTAAAAAATAGTGAACTTGATGCCCCCAAATGTAGCCCTTTCATAAAAGCCTTATGACCTTCCTCAGCCTACCCACTACCACGAGTGAGCTGTGTAGCCTGCCATTCACTGGTGAGCATCATTGTGGTCTGTCCACATGCCAGGTACAGGAGTGCTCAGAAACACCATGCCCAGCTCTTTCACCCAGGAAGCTCACAGACCAGCCGAGGATGGAAAAATGTGTCTTTCTTTGGAAACCAAAGACTATCTAGCAGTTTACCATTTATCAGTTTCTAGGTTCTTCTAAAATTTGAGAACTTGACTTTTTCTTCTTCGTTTGTGAATGTCAAGAGTGTTTTTGTTATTGGTATATGTGATAAGCATATTATTCTCCCACTACACCACCCTTTCTTACCTAATTTCTCTCATTAATCCCTTTAGTTGCCCTGGACAATCTCACTTCGATTTCATCTAATCTATAAATATGTGACTATATAAACTGAAAGGACCACGGCTTTGAGAAAACATCCCATAGTTGTCTTTCTGAGCCTAGTTTGATTCGGTTAATGTGATTGCCTTCAGTTGCATCTATTTTTGAAGGGTTTTGCAGGCAGTAATTCCTACCAGAAGTGTCTGGAATGTTACTGATACAGTGTCTAGAGAGCTGATCATCTATAGCAACACCTGCTCCCAAAAGTAAATTAACAGTGCACATATTTCCAGATGCGTGGGAACCAGCAAGATGAAAACATGTGGTCTGGCTGCAGGCTCTGAAGACTCTGTCTGGCAGTTATAGCTTTCACCAAGAGGCTCAATGATTTGGAGCTAGGATTATTCCTATTAGCAGATTAGCTTTGCCACAGTCTCACAGGTCTTTCGTCAATGTCATCATGTGCTTTGAGAAGAGCCTGAAAGTTCAGCTAGGTGGGGTGGATGTCAGAACTCCAGCAGGTCACCACAAAAGCAGCCTAGAGTTGGTCTCTTCCCCTGTATGGACCTGAGCAGAACAGACTGTCCATGTGAGTGCAATGTGAGCCAGCATTTTCCCGAGCTATGCTCCTGAGAAAGGACACTTCCCTAATATGCCTTTTATTTTATTTCCTCTTCTCCCCCTCCCTCCCTATCTCCCCCCTCCTCTCTCTCTCTCCTCCCCCTTCCTCTTGCCTCCTGGCTATCTCCTTCTCTCTCCCTCTCTGTCTTTCTTCTTTTACATCCCTTCATTCACCTTCCAGCTTTCAGCTCCTTGTTAATCTTGGATTAGCCTCAAATATAAAGTCTTAGAGTGAAGTGGTAGTATGTGCCTGTAACTCAGGAAACGGGGCATGAGGATTGCTAGATATGTGATGCCGGTCTGTCTAAATGATGAGTTCCTGGCAACCATGGGCTATATAGTGAGACTCTGTTTCAAAAACAAACAAAGGTGTACAGCCTTTAATCTCAGCACTCAGGAAGCAGAGGCAGGAGGATCTCTCTGAGTTCAAGGCCAACCTGGTCTACAGAGTGAATTCTAGATCAGCCAGGGCTACACAGAGAAAAACACTGTCTCAAAAAACAAACTCTTAATGGACTCTGAGGGGATATCTTTCCTCAAATTCTGACCTGTGACTATTGGTCTCTTGCACCAAGTTCTGGGTGCTGGTAAAGCCTTCCACAGTGCAGAGAGCAGCTGAGGCCCTGGACCACTTTCTCTAGGATGCTTTCCAGCACCAAAATCAACAGCCTCTCCGGGGAGACTCAAGTTGCAAGGTTGAGTCACAGGCAAAGATTCCATCCCAGTTACGATGCTCCCACTGAGGACATTCCTGGACCCCGCCTACCTACTAATGGGAAAAATGCTTTTCCAGTGGCAAGAGGATCTGACCAGATGGCCAGACAGAGCAACTAAATCTTAAGAAACTAAAACTTACTTGAATTTAAAACAACAGAAAAAAAAAATAAGACTCAAACAGCCTTGGCAGTTTCTCCTCTAGCTCTTTAGCTGTGATGAATGTCACTGATGCATGGATAATAAAGTTGGCCTCTAAAGCATTTGAAGAAAGGCACAGAGGAAGAAATTGGTTTACCACACACTTCATAGACACGTGTTGCAATCCCTATCAGAATGGAAAATCCCCATGGACATTCATATGGAATCTGAAGGCTTCACCTAGAGCTGGATGCTTGAGTTCAGAATTGGAAGCCATATTCCATCTCCAGTCCTCTATCTTGGGGAAGAGGAACACACAACTGCACTCCCCACCCCACAAAGTCTGATGGGATGTGAAGTCCCTATAAGCCTTGCTGGAGGGAAGGACCTCAGAGAACCTTCTTTCAGAGTTGGGAAGTAGTTGTGGAAACAAAAGAGAGTTCATTGAAGGAGGCTTCTAAGCAAAGGTCTCTTGTTGATCCTGAGTCAGAAGACATCATGCATGTCCCCAGACCCTGACTCTCAAAGTTCTTGGGGGATGGGGGCTGTGAAGGTCTCAGAACTCAGGGGCATCACCTTGAACTCAGTTTTAATAATCTCCACCTTCCATAGCTGTAGGTCACCTTTTTTCATTTAATATCTCTGTGTGTCAGTATATAAAAAGGTATAGCTATATAAGTACAGATATATATTTTTTCTCTCTGCCCCTTCCTTTTCTCCCTCTTCCTCTTTTTCTCCCTCTCTTCCCCCCTCTTCCTCTTCCTCCCCCCCCCAAGTCTCCCTCCCCCTTTTCCCACAGGAAAATTGTGCATTCAGGTTGGACCATGGTGAAGCGGAAGCAGTGCCCCTTGCACTGAAAGTGAAAGGCCCTGGTTCCCAAAGGTCTCTGCAGCTGCTCTGACCTGTTACCACCATGCTGTGACTAAGGAGCACACCACTGAATTGTGGGGAGAAGGCAAGGGGAGATGTCCCACTACATCCAAATCATACCACAGCAGGGCTGCCAATCACATCCCACTGGGAAGTTGTATTCAAACATGTAGCCCTGCAACTATGTATGACCTTGCTCCTAGCAAGTGCTACAGAGACCTAGGTCTCCAAGGACTCTTCAAGCGGTCAGTCTAGTCACAATGGAAGCACACAGCCCCTACCAGGGTGGCTATGATTGTAGAGAGGAAGAAAAATAAGTCAAAAGGGACAGAAGGTATTCTAGAAAAGACATGCAACAGATAAACATCATGTTTATAAATCATGACACCCCCACAGGAAAATCTGGAAAAGGTTTCCACACATCCCCAGATCTATCCGGAGTTCTGTTCTCCTACACCTGCCTGCTCAGAGGTAAACCCTGAACCCCAAGGACTCAGGGAATCTAGACAGCTAATGCTCACGCGGGAGCAAAGAGAGTAAACGCCAAAAGTTCCCCAGCCAATAATGACTTCACATTCTTGAGAATGAACTATTGACCAGATGCATGAAAAGATCCACGTGCAGAAATGATGAAGCACAGAGGCAACGGGTATTCTAAACCCAAAGATTTTCCACAGCAAATCCACCTAATGGGATCTAGCTCCCAAGCCTCAGATCCCTCAAAGCAGGGTCGGACCTTCATAATTGATGAGGCTGTAGGTTCAGCCCCAAAGACAGTGCATTCTCAGCAGAGGCTGCCAGCAAGGTTAAGGCCCACCAGCCACACTGACTTGGCTTGTGACTCCAACATGATCCCTGTCTGGAAAAGCAGTTCTCTGGACTGGCAAAAATGTTCTCTCTGTTTTAAATTTTTAAAAAGCCAAGTGTCATAAAGTGATCAGAAAATATAATTCTACACTGAATGTACGCTTCCCAGCACCTGGTTCTGTATCTGGCATACAGCTGCCATCTACAGAGAATGACACTGAGGTAGTGATGGGGACAGGGTGGAAGGGCACGGTAAGAGGCAAGGGAAGATTCCTGGTGACAGAGCTAACCCATGTGTTAATAATGCACTCATTATTTTTGTTGTTGCTGCTATGGCAACTTAAGAAAGAAAGCACTTATCTTGGCTCATGGTTTGAAGGGATACAGTCCATCGTGGTAGACAAGGCATGGCACTAGAAACATGAGGCCATTGATCACGGTACATCATCCACAGTCAGGAAGTAGAGAGAGATGAATGTTGGTTTTCAGATCACTTCCTCCTCCTTTTCCTTGCTATTCATCCAGTACCACAGGCCATAGAATGGTGCTGCCTGCACTCAGGGTGGGCCTTCTCTCCTCCATTTGACCTCTATGGACAAGCCATCAGAAACACTCAGAGGTGAGTCTCCTAAGTCATTTCAAATACAGTCTAGTTGATAGCAAAGATCAATTAACACAAATGCTATTATGATACCCAGCACTGATCAGGAATCCCAATAAGAAGTTGGTGAAGGGGCTGAAGAGATGACTCAGCGGTTAAGAGCACCGTCTGCTCTTCCAGAGGACCAGGGTTCGATTCCCAGCACCCACATGGCAGCTAACAACTGTCTGTAGTTCCAGTTCCAGGCAAACACCAAGGCAAATAAATAAATAAATAAATAAATAAATAAAGTTTAAAAAAAAAAGAAGTTGGTGAAAAGATGAATGAGTGAATGAATAAATGAATGACTACAATATTGAGGCAACTCTTGGAAGTACCTTTCCCCCAGGGATCTAAAATGCGGGCTTAGTCTGCCTTTTCTGGTGTACATTTACAGTTAACACTAAAACTAGCTTCAGTACCTCATCACCTAATCAAGCTACTTGATCCTCAATGTGACTATTTTGTGTCACATTGGAGAATACCATCTCTGAAAACAACTGTCCAGGCTAGCTATGAGTACACTGACCCACAGCACCAGCATGGGGCAGACACAGGTAGACCCTGAGAGCTAGCTGTCCAGTCAGCTTTAGCAGCTTCCAGTTCAGTGAGGGATCCTATCTAAAGGGAATAAATATGATGAGAGAAAGCCTGACCTCCTGTTCTGGCCTCTTCATTCACCTGCATCCAATGAACAACATGATCCAGCAAAAAAAAACCCTCAGGTTCCTCTTTCCCTCGATCAAGATGCCAGCAATCATGACTCTCCCTTCCAAATGTCTCCTGCCCATTGCGCTCTTTCCTTGTGTCCTCTGCCACATCACACTTCTGGTTATTGGTACCCAGAGGTGAGGTCCTAATTCCTGCCACAGAGCTCTGTGATGGCAACCCTTCCCTCCAGCCTTCTGCCTATACCTGTTACTTATCCCAAAGATAAAAGCAAAGTACCCTAGTTAGCTATCCAATTTCTTTCAGAGTCTCATGTAAGCCCATGATTCAGACTCACACACCTGTCGGCATCCTCTCTTATGTCCTGAACCATTTCACCTCTCTCACATACAAGGGGCAGGATTTCCCTTCCTTGGATCCCTTTGAGTCTAGAGCATCAGAAGAGATCCTGTATAAGATTTAACACCAATATCTCCCCCTCAAGGTGGATCACAATGCTCTCACTGACAGTGTTAGGCTTTGCTTCATCTCTGAGCCATTGGTGCTTTGTATTCATGGTGATGTATTGACTGGTTGGTGCTCACTTAGGTCTTATCCCTCCTGAGACCTGGCATTAGCAATGCTCCTTGAGATCTTGCCATCCATTGATTGTTATCCCATAACTGACTTCCAATGTCCAAGTCTTGCATTGCTCATTTATTATTCCCTGCCCCAAAGTAATATGTCTTCTCTAATGGACAAGAAGCTTCTAAGATACAGCTCTCCTGTCTTGGTCCATCTTATCATCAGCATCTAGTACACTGCCTAACACCTAGCATGTGCTCAATAAATGTCTTGTCTAACTGAGCAAATAGTACTTGTGAAAGAATAACCTTAATAGTAATTACATTTATTGTGCCTACTGGGAACATGCTGTGAACAATGGACCCATTCACTGTTCCAGCAATCTTTGGAACTGAGTGTTATTACCATCATGTTACATGAACCAAAGGAAGTGGTAAAAGAAATGTTTTATATATTTGTGCATTTTTATTTATTTATTATTTTGCATGTGTATGGTGTGCATGTGTGGAATGTCTGTTTACATGTATAGGGGCACATGTCGGGTGCACTTGCATGTATGTCTGCATGCATGAAGAAGCCAGAGGTTGATGTCAGAAGTCTTTCTAAATTGCTTTCTACTGCATTCATTGAAGCAGGATCTCTAAGTTGAACTCAGTGCACACCGATTTGGCCAGTCTACCTAGCCAGCTTGCTCCTGTATTCTATGTCCTGAGTGCTAGAATTATATGATGGCTGCCACCAGCACCTGACATTCATGTGAGTGTGGAGACCCAAACTCTAGTCTTCACACTTAGGGACAATCCCATTGGCATCTAACCCATGTCTCTAACCTAATGGCACACTTTCAGCTGACAAAAGTCCTTTATATGGTAAATTGATTAACTAATAAATGGCAGAGATTTATGTGTCTCTGTAATATTTCTGGCCCTCTGGTAATAATCAGAAAACAGAGATGGAAGATATATATTAATCTGTCAAAGTTGACCTAAAAGCTGAACCTGTAACTGGACAGATATATGAGCAAATCAATTTCTTAATACAGACATTTGCATTATAATATCAGCTGCTTTGTTCACATGTAAATCTGTAGAGTAAACACTCAGCTGGTTGCAATTATATCTGTCCTTAAAAATCTACTACCAGAGACTGCCTGGGGTAGGGAGGTCAAGGAATAAATATAAAGAGAATTTGAGAATCTGCTATAAAAATAAATCTGAAAAAGGCTTTGATTTAAGTGACCATGTCAATACACTTTGGTGTCTTTAGCCAGCATCCAAAAAGAACAGAAAAAGATTGTTCTGTGTGTGTGTGTGTGTGTGTGTGTGTGTGTGTGTGTGTGTATTTGCCTTCTTGGAATTCTAAAATTCATCCAAGAACAACATAGTTTTATGGGATTAGTTTATCAGATAAGAAATTTAACCATGCTTAGAAAACATTTGCTTAAACATATTTGTTTCCTCTGAGTTAGGGGCACATTGCTTTGCTATTACCAGAAAATTTGTTAAAGTTTCCAATGCAACCAGCAGAGATGAAGCCATTGCTCTCTATGTATCCCGAGAACAGATCATAAAGACCATCGTTGCTAAGAAATAATGAAGAAAACAGCATGAGACAGAACTGAATGACTGCATACAGCCCTTGGTGATGGAATGCTAGAATGCAAAAATAATTGTAAAGATACTCAGTCCTGGGCCATTGAGCTGACACAGTAAGTGAAGATTCTTGCTGACAAGCAGGCGACATGAGTTTGAGCCTCAGGACTGACACGATGCAAGGAAAGAATTGACTCTAAATCATCCTCCGGCTTCCACACGTATAGTATACACATACTAAATTGCAGGTAGGTTTTTCCTTTAGCTCCATGAGAAGATACAGGCCAGAAAAGCCACAAGTAAGGCAGAGAGAGATGGGGTGCTTCTGCTGGAGGCCTCAGGTTGTCTCTACAGGCTTACCACAGGTTGTACCCTCACAGGTTTACCACAGGCTGTACCCTCACAAGCTTATTACAGACTGTACCCTCACAGGTTTACTACAGGCTGTACCCTGAGAAGCTTATTTCAGGCTGTACCCTCACAGGCTTACCATAGATTGTACCCTCACAGGCTTATACCACAGGTTATATCCTCACAGGTTTATCATAAGTTGTACCCTCCTGCTAAGGTCTTTGAAACAGACAGTGACTGTCCCTTCCTGGGTCAGTCTGCCTCTGCCAGCTGAGCCCAAGTCAGTCTGTTAATCACACAATGCTCTGGAAGTAGGGAAACTACTGGTCCACCAAGCATGATATTTATGTTTCTCATAACCTCCAGAACACTAGGCAAATGCATACTAGATCAACGTCTAAAATTATACTAATTGAAAAAAACTAGGAGACATCTCAATAGCAGAAAGAAAGCATATCTGCCTCCTGGGATGCTCACAGACTAGGCATACATTCCCCAAACTCGTTCACAGTGCACTGTGTCCTGTTTAGTGAAATCCATGGACTGAATGTCCACAGGCCCCAGTGTGAGGCCTGTCTAGTGGTTCTCGGCTGAATTAACATGTTAGCTCTGCTGTATAATTAAACCAACATGGACTTCTGAGAAGAGAAGTCATACCCATCACAGGTTATTTCAAACATGGACAAGGTGAACAGAATACAAGTGAGTCTTGGTTTACCCACGGTCCAGTCTTGACCAAGATCAGAGCTCAGCTAGAGCCCAGAGGTGTTGCCAGGCCTTTTAGTAATATACATATATATATGTATATATATATATATATATATATATATATATATATATATATATATATATATATAGGCAAATAGTCATCTTACTCTGATTTACCCTGCCCCATATGCAAACATCTTCCATAGCTTCGCCATTCTGATTTTCTTACCACCTAACAATTTTGTAATGATAAAGCTGGAGTATTGCTGTTCTGGGCTTCTCTGTGTGGTTCCAATACACACTGAGCATTAAAAGTCAATGGACTAGGGGCACATCTGCACTCCATGACCTCATGGGGCTCCTCTAAGACAGCTGCACATTTTATTGATTCTTTACTGGCTGGGTGTCATGGTGCAGAATGGGCAGCTGGGAAGAAAGGCAGAATCTTGGGCCTCTACAGATCTGACCACAGATCTGTACTTCCACTTTCAGAAGACCCTCTGATGAGACACGGCTGGTGGTTTGAATGAGAAAAGCCCCCACAGGCTCATAGATCTGAATGCTTAGTCACCAGTGAGTAGAATGGTTTGAAAGGATTAGAAGGATTAGGAGGTGTAGCCTTATGGAGCAAATGTCAGTGTGTCACTAAAGGTGGGTTTTGAGGTTTCAAAAGCTCACTTCAGGCTCTCTCCATCTGTCTCTCCCTCTGAGTACATCTCTGTCTCTGTCTCTGTCTCTGTCTCTCTCTCTCTCTCTCTCTCTCTCTCTCTCTCTCTCTCTCTCTCTCCCTCCCTCTCTCTGGATCAGGATATAGCTCTCAGCCACTGCTTCAGCACTTGCCTGCATGACCCCATGCTCCCCTGCCATGATGATAAGAGATTAAAGCCCTGAAACTATAGGCAACACCCCCCCCAATTAAACTCTTTCTCTTATACAAATTGCCTTGGTCATGGTGTCTCTTCACAGCAACAGAACCGTGACTAACACAGAAATGTCATATGATGCCACTTTATGCCATCTTTATTTTGGAAGACTCTTTGTTTGCCTGGTTTTTTTTTTTTTTCAACATAAAGGACAATGTCCAAATGTAATTTGCTGTTTTTTGTCCCATCTACTGAACTGTAAATCCCAGGTGAAGCAGTTATGTCTACACACACACACACACACACACACACACACACACACACACACAGGATAAGGTTAAGAAATGCTGTTTCCCAAGTGTTAAACAGTCACTCCCTCCCAGAGAGGCCCTCTAGGCCCCTGAGCTAAGTCTCAGAAAGGAAACAAAGACACCCCACCCAACTTACAACCAAAGCCAAGAAGAAGGGATGGCCTTGTTCCTGGGAAGGATGAGAGCAGTACCCCTACTTCTTCACATTTCTATGATCCTTTCCCATCTAGATAGAGCCTGGGAGGTCATTTACTTTGAAGATGTTTTTCAGTATTCAATTAAAAAGTCTTTGGAAAGCAGTTGACCTATATTTACTGTAACCAGATTTTCCAAATAAAATTCCAAAACACGTGGTCTGATAAGTATGTGTAGACTTACCACTTAGAAATAAAGCTCGCTCGTTCTTTGTCTATTCAAATAAGGAACCCATATACTTTTTAGAGACTTAAGAAAAGTCAAAAAAGAAGTAAACAATGAAAAAACATATGCAGTACCATGACCCAGAAATACATTTTAAGACATATTTCTTCTCCGTTTTTATCTACAGTAGGTAGCTTTTGATAAATGAATATCACACTGAATAGATTATTTTTATCCTGAACTTTACAATTAAATACACATCATAAATATTTCCTTCTGCCACTGAAGATGCTTTGTAAGCCTTTTTCTTGCTTTTATTAAAAATACTGTGATAAATGTTCTTGTACATATACCTTTGTGCAGGATAGCCAGACTACAACCCACAACTCCAGAGAAGCTAGGTAACAAAGAGGACCCTAAGAGGAACAAGTGGGTCACCCTGAGAAGGGGAAATAGATGAGATCTCCTAGATAAACTGGAAGGGGAGGCTATATTAGAGAGGGGATAGGAGATGAGAACGTGAGGGAATGGGGTGGTTGAGCTGGGGAAGAGTCGGAGTGGGAGAGAAATAAAAGAGGTATCTTGACAGAGAGTACCATTATGGAGTTAGAGTAAAATCTGGTGCTAGGGTAATTCCCAGGAATCCAAAAGGATGACCCCAGCTATGACTCCTAGCAATAATGGAGAGGGTGCCTGATCTGGTCTTGCCCTGTAATCAGATTGGTGAATATCCTAACTGTCATCATAGAGCCTTCATCTAGTAACTGATGGAAGCAGCCTCAGAGATCCTCAGCCAAGCATCAGGCTAAGCTCCAGGAGTCCAGCTGAAGGAAGGAAGGAGGGATCATATAAGCAAAGAGGGGTCAAAATCATGGTGGGGAAACCTACAGAGACACTGACCAGAGCTACTGGGAACTCACAAACTCTAAACCAACAGCTGTGGAGCCTGCATGGGACTAGACTAGGCCCTCTGCATGTGGGAGACAGTTGTGTAGCTTGTTCTGTTTGAGGGTCCCTGGAAGTGAGACCAGGATCTATCTATCCCTGGTGCATGAACTGGCTTTTTGCAGCCCATTTCCTATGGTAGAATGCCTTGCTCAACCTTGATGGTTGGGGGGGGGGGGTAATCTTGATCCTGCCTCAACGTAATGTACCAGGATTTGTTAACTTCCTATGGGAGGCCTTACCCTTTTGGAGAAATGGATGGGGGTGGTTTGGGGGAGGCAGGGATGAGATGAACAGGAGAAGGTATGGGAGAGGGAACTGCGGTTGGTATATAAATTGAAAAACAGTTTTAAGTATTTATGTAAAAATACATTTACACACACTTCTGAAAAATTCATAGTATGGCCAAGGAACAAAATTACTCCATAATAGAATAGAAAGTCTTATAATTTTTGGTTGTGAGCCCAGCCTTTAAAGGCCAAGCCATCTCTCCTGCTGGTGGTGGCATACGTCTTTAATCCCAGCACTTGAGAAGCAGAGACAGGCAGATCTCTTTGAGTCTGAGGTCATCCTGATCTACAGAGTGAGTTCCAGGACAGCCTCTCAAAAAATAAAGAAGAAGAAGGAGGAGGAGGAGGAGGAGGAGGAGAAGAAGAGTTTTTTAATTTCAAGCTATAAACACATTTCAGAAAAGCAGTATGCCAACTTACAGTTCAACTCATTTCTCAAAATGCCCAGGAGAACATAGCTGCTGCCAGATTCCCAGATGAAAACCCTTCACATGCATAGATCCTGTTGTTGCTCTAAGGTGGTAACAGTCAAGAGAAGCTTTTCTTTCCTCTAGAGCTGTTTCCCCTCTGGCATGAGATCCCCCGGCCTCTGAGCCATTTCTCAAAAAGAAACCGGACCCTAAGACCAACCCCCTCATTGCAAAGCTATCATTGCAAAGCTAACCGGTCAGGACAATGCTCGGTGTCAGCTTTTCCATCTCTGAACATTAAGTGTGTTCAGGTGTGTGCTGTGCCCTCTCCTCTCTGTGCAGCTCTGTAGTGAAAGACCCAGCTGACCACCTGCTACAGCCAAGGTTCCTGTGCTCTGAGCCCAGGAGACCCTGGACGTCAACAGCTCTCAGTGATACTGGCAAGGAGTGTCTCAAGGGGAAAGGAAGCAAAAGCAGCCAGAGGACCGTTTGAGGCATTTGCAAACAACTGTCCTGATTCAGAAACATGGAATTCACAAAAGTGGGGAGCAAGATGGGGTTCAGACACTGCAGTGAGGACACAGAGGTTTTTGTAACCCTGTTGAACTATGTGCTTAACCATGGCCCAAAGAAAGGTTCCTTCCATGTTAAGTGAATTAATGTACGCCACTCAGGGACTACCCACTGCCATCATCTCAATACACACACACACACACACACACACACACACACACACACACACACACACACACACACACACACGGTTCACCACAGCCTAGAGCGGGGTACATGCATCCAAGGAGGCCATCCACAGAGAGAGAAGCGCTACTGACTGGACTCTGGCCTCCCATCTTTCTCTCTCCCCTGCCTTACCATTACCCCTAATTCTCCCACACAGGCCTTGGGATACACTGCACAGACCAGCCTCAGGCTCAGCATGCAGGTCCTTTTCTGGATCCTCATCAAATCCTTCCCTCATGCCTCATTCTCATGATGTCCCAGGACAATCCCTGACCCCCAGCCAGTACCCCCAGGGAACAACATTTAGGCAATCTTTTCCGACTGCCCATAATATTCCTGGCCAGTAACAGCTCTCAATAAACACTAACTGAACTGTATGAAACCACTCCAGGTTTTCTTTCCCAAAGGATCCCACCAGCCATACCTGCTCCACACAGGTCCTTGAGTTCCATCCCAGTAAAATGGTCCTTTTGCAGTCAATCTCAGGCGTCTATAGTTATGACTAGAGCGATTGGCTAAAGCTCTGACTATGTCAGACATAAGCCCTTTCAGGGAGTAAGCCTCATTTAAATGGATCCTCAACTCTAGTTGGGAGGGGCTTGCCCTCCCTTGCCCAGCAGTGGCTGACTTCTTCCCTGCCATTAGTGAACCACTGTCCCCAACCACAAAGTCAACGGGGAGCTAAGCCTCAGACCCTTTTCTTGCACAATTTTTAGGTCCACAATGGAAGAGATCTTTCCAAAGCATGAAAGGAAAAACCAGTGAACTGCTGTACAGAGTGTTCAAACACAACAGCTCACTGCTGACACCAGTGTCAGAAACACCTCTCCAAAGCATCCCCTCCTGCACGCACCATTGGCCAGCACTGAACAGACAATGCATACTTTTGGAGTAGATGCAAATTTTCCATCATCTCTGTCGTTCTTTAATGAGCAATTTGTTGTATATGGTAGCTAAAGTAAAATCAGATCCTGGCAAGGATTACCAAAACTGCAAAATAAAAGGTAAAAGCAATATCTGTGTGTGTGTGTGTATGTGTGTGTTGTATACTTATCCATGGTGGCTTATTATTTCAATAAGACTATAACCTTGACCTTTAAATTTTTTAATTTTGTATATTTATTTGTGTTTGGGTGTGTCATTCTTTCTGAGCACCTCTCTTTCTCGTAGCTCTGTGCACACAACTATTTTTGTACAATGTTAGTCATAATCAAATTTTTCACAAACACAGCTTCTAAAAGCACTGAAGGGAGCACCGTGTGTCTGAGATGTTCTTGATCTCTACTCATCATTTCATTGGAGTCATGACACAGCCACCTTCACACACTCCCTGCTCCGTGTGCTTTCCTAGTGGCCACATTCAAGATGGCAGTGTAAGTCCTAAGAAGACCTTTGACACAATTGTACACACTCACATACAGAAGAAGAAGAAAAAAAGAAAAAGAAAGAAACCTGTGTTGTTTTATTGTAATTTTTATTTTTCCTTTATTTAATACCTGGGAAGTCTTGTTTTTAAAAACAACATGATAGATAACAAGACCTGGGTTCCTCAGACTGCATTGGGGTATGGCTGCATTGGAGCTGCATTGAAGTGCTGAGGATGATACCCAAGGAATAATATTGCTTTAAAATTTTTATATATGGCATTTATCACACTTGGCTTCCTGACTATGGGTATCATGTGACCAGCTTCCCCAGGCTCCTTCTCCACCAAGATGTCCTTACACTATAAGCCAAGATAGACCCTTCTTTTCTATAAAATTAAATAAGTAAATAACAAAATCTACATGTGTGACCCAAGTTTGGTCCCCAACACCCACAGTGCAGCTCAGAAGCATCTGTAACTCCAGTTCCAGGGGATCCAATGGCCTCTTCTCATTTCCATAAGCAATGAGCATACATGTGGTGGACATACATATAAACAGGCAGAACACAAGCATGCACATAAAATAAAATAAAAAAATCTCTTTTTAGAAACTACTTCTAAACCACGTGTGGTGGCGCATATCTGAGTTCAAGGCTAGACTGCAACAAACAGCAAGATCCTGTCCTTTCCACCTTCAAATCCATGTGTAAGATCCTCTGGTTTAAAACTGCCAGTTCACTTCAAAGAGACCAACATTTACATATTTACATCTTTAAGCAAAATTCTAATTTCATCAGAACAAGCTATAAGCAGGTCAAATTCTCCATTACTAAAGTGCTAGCCACACCCCAAGGCCAAAGGTTAGAGGCAGCCCTAGATAATTTTGGAGAGACCAAAATTTTCTCACAGTCATTTAAAAGTCTGCCTCGGTGCTCTCAAAAATTATTTTCCAAATTCCCAGTCTTTTTGAAACAATGCTTCAAGTGGGTAGAAAATATTTTAGTAAATTCTTTTGTCTTTTATTAACAGAGGATGTTCAAAAAACATTAGACACAACAGGGATCTGAGGGCACAGGAGCTCCACAAAAGCCCAGGAAGAGAGGACTAGGCAGTGCTCCGATGCTGGAGGACACAGAGGACATCTGTGGGAGCCTCTGTCCAGCCAGCTTTGTGCATGCACAGACACTGTAGCACGATTTTCCTGGCACAGGAAGATTCATTCCCCAGACCTGAGAACATCCTCTCCAGCCTGATTGAGGCTGCGGCTGCATTCAGCTGGAAGAGGGTCAAGCTGAGGCCCCTAGCACAGTTAAATCTCATCATTGGAACTATGGTTCTCATTGTCTTTTTTTTCTCTAAGTTAAACTCGATGATGTGTACATGTTGAGCACAGGACATTTGGTACCCTGAGAGCCATGCATTTGTAGGTCACTTGGTCAGCTTGCTACCCGAAAAGAATGCAGGAATCCTCATTAATAAAAAAGAAGGGACCAGCAAGATGTCTATATGGGTAAAGACATCTGCTGACAAGGCTGAGGACCTGAGTTCAGTCCCCAGAACCCACGGAGTGGAATAAGAAAGCTAACTCCTACCATTTTTCCTCTGTCTTCCATATATATGATATAGCACATGCACACCCTGGCCCTGTAAACATACAAAATAAATGAGTAAATGTAATTTTTACAGTTTAATAAATAAAAAGGAGGCCTATTCTCTGAAACCTCTTGCACTAACCTCAGGGAAGGGTGGCTGCTATGGTACACAATTGCCTTTCCCAGCAATGTGACTCAATGGTTTTCTGACTAGGGGTTGGCAAACTTGTCCTGTAAAAAGAGAACCAGCCAATGTTTTAGGCTCTGTGAACATCCTCTGTCTTACATTCTTCCTCATTGATTTGTTGGCCTCTTTCTTGCTGTTGTGTACAGCCTGTGATGTTTTTAAATCATACCTAGCTCCAGAGATACACAAAAAACAGACTGTAAGCTCAGTGAAACTGTGGGCCACAGTCCACCAACCACAGCCTGGGGCCCAGAATAACACCCCTGCTAAGGCATACATTTCCTGCCAGAGGGGGTCTAGGGACCACAGAGGGGGAAGTCAGAAGTGGTAGGCATATGAGGAAGGATCGCTGAGTGGGCAGCATCTAAGTCCTGGACCTGGATGGGGAAGTCTGCTTGGCTTAACTCTCTCTTTAGATTCAGCAGCAGCTTGACTGTGTTTGGACCTACAAGAAGAACAAGAGACCAGAGTACCGCAATGTCCCCCTGTAGAGGGAGGGCTGACACCATACTGTCATGAGTGAGTTCTCAAGCTCCAGGACGCTCCTCTAGAAAGTGAGCCACTGTGTGCAAAGTATCAGCAACTCCTCCTTATGCTACAGTGTCAACACCAGGGCTAGGGACAGAAACAAGAGCAGAAAGAGACTGGCTACTGCCATCCCAGAGCACGTGCCTCCGCTCCCCAGGTATCTTGTGTCTTTCTAGGCCTATGCCTTGAACAAAGGAGAGCAAGGAAGAGCTCTGAGTCAAGACTGTACACCCTGGCTGGAGAGATGGGTCAGCAGTAAGAGTGCTCGCTGTTCTTCTCAAGACCTGAGTGTGGGTCCCAGCACCTGCCTTAGGTGGCTCACAACCATCTGTACCTCCAGTACCAGGTGATCCAATGCTCTCAACTGTCCTTCATGGACACCTACACTCACACACACACACACACCCACACACCCTTCATGGGCACCTATACTCACACACACACACACTCATACACACACACTCACACACACACATATTCTCTCTCTCTCTCTCTCACACACACACAATAAATCATAAAACAAAACATTCTGTGCCACCTTAAGACTGACTCGTGTTGATGACTTTTAAATTCCTAGGTCATCCTTAGGTCTCTTCCTTAGGACATTTGAGGACAGTGTGAACATTTGAAAGCGTCCACTCAAACGTGCTTTGTCTTTGTGGCTGGCTCAGAATCCAGAATAATATCTGTCGCCTTGTAGACACTTAGTAAAGGGAGGGAAGGAAGGAGAGAAAAAAAGATGGGGAAGTAGGGAGGGGAAAAGTGTGGGGGAGGACAGGAAGGAGAGAAGGAAAGAGAGGGGAGGGAGGGGAAGGAGTTAGGAGGGGAGGAGAAAAGGGGGGAGGGGGAGGGACGCAGGGGGAGAGGGGGTGGAAGTAAAGGTTAGCCTTGCTTGTGTAGTAGACACTGCCATATGGGTATCTGTGACTACTCATGTTCCCCAAACACTAAAAGAAGCCGACCCTTTCTAGCTCTGTCACTTTAAAGCAATGCATGACCTTGCTGGGGTTTCTTCTTACCCACAGCATATGGCTTGAACTACAGCAAATAGTGTGCTAGACTCAAAGGGTACAAGTCCTTTAGAGTACTGATTTTGTAAGGACCCTCGCAGGGACCCACTGCACCACTAAGGCAAGCTGCCATTGTGCAGTGATCCAAAGCGCTGACAGGCTCTGCGGGCAGTCACCCTAATGGGTTACTCTGCGTGAGTTGCCACAGTCTGCATGGATGGCAGAGCACACAGCAAAGTCATCAGGCCCCAGATGAAGTGTCAGTTATGAGGATGCTGGCAAGAAAAGCCTGCCTTGAAGCAAGGGCAGATGCTTTGAAAGCACTCTGCAGGAAAGCTCACTTGGAGAACATGGGATTTGAAGCAGGACCATACCGTTCTTTTTCCTTTTTGTTTAAGGTTTACGTTATTATTTATTTACATTTGGGGGGTGCCATGTGGGTGTAGATATCCATGATAGCCAGAAGAGAGCATCAGATCATCTGGAGCTGCAGTTACAGGCAATTGTAAGTTACCAGTGTGGGTGCTGAGAACCAAATTTGGGTCCTGTGCAAAGGCAGTGAGCATTCCTAACCACTAAGCCAGCCAGCTCCCTCGCTCACTCCCTCCCCTCCCTCTGTTATTTTCTGAATTGCCAAGCTCTATGGGAACCTTGAAGCAGGTCTCTCACATGCAGAGCAGATGGAACTCTCAGAGCAGAAGTGAAATCACAAGACCCATGTTAAGGACTAGCATCACCTAACAGGACAGCAGATCTCTCTGGTGACTCAAGATCTGAGAATGGAAAGGCTATGTGGGAGTCTCCGCCCCAGATGGGTCTATTACCTGCAAGTCTGTCAGGCAAACAGCAAGATGCTGTGACAGGCCAAGTCCACAGGGCGATACAGACACGGGGTTTTCTAGATACCAGAGCACAATTCTCTAGGAAGCTGAAAAGTGTTTTAAAGTTGAAAGTTAGAGGCTCTGATTCTGGCATGGAATTTGGGGATATGCTTTGTTAAATGCTTCTCGGCAGTTTTTATATGCAGCCATGCTGTTGGTGTGTATGCACTCTATACTATTTGAAGAGTTAATAGGGTTGCCATGTTCATTTGTCTTATTGCTGCTTGGCTCATCATGGAATCTTGAGAGCTTTATTCCACAATGTCTACCAATGCCGCTCCAAACACCGACCTCATCACCTGCATCATAACGAGGATGCAACAGGACTTAGGGAATACAGAGGGAGGGTGCTTTTCTCATGATTATTAGGGAAAGAAGTTGCTAGAGTTATACTCTTCACTGACAGGGACAGGGGGACTCCAGCTGCTTCCTTACTCAGTGCTTCCTGGTCACCTTCCCTTACCACACACGGTTACCATGGTGCCCAGCGCTACCAGTACACTGTCACCATGGTGCCCGGTGCTACCAGTACACCGTCACCATGGTGCCCTGTGCTACCAGTACACGAAAGCCCAAAACGGTATGGCCAGGAGACAGTGGACAGAAATGTGAACCTGCAGAAGTAACTTCAGAAATACACCTCCCCTCCTCTGATGGGGAGGGGGTGCCATAGCAACAGCACTAACCCACAGGGCAGTGTGAATTCTTAAAAGAATTCATGGGGGGGTGAAAGGGAGAGAAGAAGACCGTGGAGGAGGGGGAAGTGAAGTGGGAGAAGGAAGGGAAGGAAGGAGAGGGGGCAACAGGAACGAGGAAGCAAAAATGATAACAAGAAGGAGGGAATTAGATAACGCTGGCATAGAACAGCTTTGTTTCTGTAATCTATGCCTTGGACCTTGGAGATCATGAGCCACGCCGGTGTGATGGCTTCTTCTGTGCAGACCACTC
Organism: Sigmodon hispidus; assembly: GCA_004025045.1. Classification (NCBI taxonomy): domain Eukaryota; kingdom Metazoa; phylum Chordata; class Mammalia; order Rodentia; family Cricetidae; genus Sigmodon; species Sigmodon hispidus. The sequence continues at coordinate 59,978 of PVIH01004088.1, forward strand.
AGTCTTGAAGAAACTGAACATCCAGCCCCAACAGCATCCTTCCCCGCAGTTTCCCGAGGTAGGAAGGACTCTGCCACCCCCTTCTTTCCACAGGAAGGCATTCATCTTCTCTGTGAACCCACCCTGGTAGTGTTATTCCCTGGTAATCCCTGGGCTCAGACAACTGGATTCCATCACCTTCCAGGTGTTCTTTCCATCCCTTCCAGGAGCTGGGCTCTCCCAAAGACATGGGAGCAGCAGTGACCAAGGAAAGGAAGAGGCACAGGAAACATCTCAGTCAGAAGGAAACATAAGATTAAGAAAATCACATCCAGGAGCCCCAGGACTTTACACCTTGCTAACTACCTGAACGTTCCTGAAGAGAAACCCATAATTAGCTCTTGTTTCCAGTCCATTTGGCAACAGGCCCTTTTCTGTGATGCATCTGGGCCAGTGGCATGTGCAATGCACCGTGGGTTCGTTCACTCAAGGAGTATGCGCAAGCATCTCCTCTGCATCAGGCAGTGACCTGAGCACGGGCTGAACACTGCCCCTGCTACATGGCACTTAGCCAGCAGACATGTCTGTCCCCTTTAGGCCTGGACCCTGGTCCTATTCTGTATCCTCTCCTCAGCTCTCCTTTGGATAACTTCTTTCAGCAAAGGCATCTAAAGAACTTTTGAAGAACAGGGTTATTTCCTGACAGGTTCCGGACTGGTTCCTATTTTTACAACTTTGGGGGAATCTTGGCCATCGTTCAGCTGGTCACATTAGGTAGTGCTGTCGGGCTGTGCCATCAGGCATCTAACACAAGCCTGTCTCTGTTTGTTATTTGGCTATGTAAGGCTCCCTAAACCAAGCTGCCTCTTCACAGGATGCTCATTTCGTCTTCTCAATTCTCACCCTCTTCATTGCTTTCCACAGTTTTCCAAGCTTGCCCTGGAATCCTTCTGGAGAGCTGGCCCCAGAGTTTATTCACTCAGCCTGGAGTCAATCCCACTGAAGCACTCTCAGATAGCTAGACCTAATTCCATGGGGCTTCCTCACCCATCAGTCACCACATCCCCTCCTTGGCAATTTATAGTTAGCTCAGAGTCAACCTGTCATGACACAAACCCTGTTTCTGGGAAAGGAAGATGTACCATGGGCAAAAGGAAGCAAAAATCAATGCCTATGCACACATTCTCCTCCTTTACCACCTGTTTGCTGTTACCCTAGAGACTTGGCCTTCTGGAACAGCCCGGGTTCAGGACCGTGACCCTGGGCTACAGTCTTACACGTTCCTGTGTGAGCACCAAGCCTTCTGAGCTTTACGTGGAAGACCAGATGTGCTACTAAGGCATGGCCCACTTGACCAAAGACTGGTATCTCCCACAGATTGGGCTGCAGAGGTGGCTCGGTCCATGACTAGATGGTGTCCTTACAGTGAAGAAAACACAAATTGATCCAAATGAGGGACGAGCTTCAACTTGCTTCAGAGAGTATGGGAGAGCAGAGTGGTTAGGACAGGGGAAGAGGAGGGATCAACACAAGAGGAGGGATGCACCTGACAGTGAATCCATCATGAAAATGCAGGGTCTACCTGGTGACTACCTTTGCTCTCCTTCATAACGGTGAGTGTTAGGAGGGAACATCCACTTCTGTCTCTGTGGTGAGGGCACAGGGCAAGTCTACACTGCAGACACTCTGGGGGTGGAAGGGAAGGGAGCGCCTACTAGTTTTACCAAGAACTGTGGGAAGAATAAGGCTCCAGGCAGCATTTATACTTGGACGTGCATGTTGACTTAGTTACCTCGATATTCAGCAAGCAAGAAGTCACAGCATTTCTGGATAAGGCAGGATTGGTTGACAATATTCACATAGAAGGTGAGTTTCATGGAAGAAAAGAAACACCACTCCACAGAAACGATGTATATATTTTTCATGTCTGCAGAGACTGAGATAGTCAGGTAGTGTGGAAATGCTGCTATGGTTTGAATACGTCCTCCATAAACCAAGTATTAAAAATAGAATCCCAATACAACAGTGTTGGGAGATGGGGCCCTCATGAATGTTATTACAGGAGTGGCTTTATTGTAACAAGAATTTGGAGGATTCAGCTTTCACCCCCTCCCTTTTCTCCTCTTCCTCTCCCCCCCCTCCCGGTTTACTAGCCATTCCAGTCTTCTCTTCCATCTTCCACCATGGATGACACACTAGGAACACCCCCACCATATTGCTACCTTAAGCGCAGACTTCTCAGTTTCCAGAATTATGAGGAAATAATAGCTATTCCTTCTAAATTCTTATGCAATCTGTGACATTTTATTATAACATCACAAAAGGTGACTAACCTGGGGTGGGTATGGAAGACACAGTGTAAAACGATTTTTCCTACTGCTTTGGGCGGTGAGCAGACAAGTATTTACATTCTTCTGCCAAGTGTTTCCTACCCTCCCACTTGCTCCAGCGATGTGATTCCCGAAGAAGGAGATGTTTTCCATGGCCCATCCCTCTCCAGGAGCTGCAGATGTTAGATGTGGCATCCAGTTACCAAATGGTTAGGGTTGTGGTTTGAATCTCAAAGTTCACTACAGGCTGATGATTTAAATACTGGGTTACAAGCGTTGGCATGGTTTTAAAGGCTGTGGAACCTTTAGGAGATACCCTGGCAGGAGTTGGTCATAAGGGCAGTCTGTTGAAGATTATGGTCCATACTGGCTCCTATTTTCTTCACATGCTCCCATAGCCTTGCCTTCTCCACCCTGATCGAATGATCTCTCTGGTACTGTGAGTCAAGACAAACCCTTCTCCTTGGACCTGTCTCTGTCAGGTCTCGTGGACACGGTGATGTGAAGGTGACTCATTCTGCTGTGGTTCTGTAGAAGGCTTTGCTAGCTGAGTACAGGAGGGTATAGCATGATGAGCAGGAAAGAGGAAGGATATTTGCTGGCTCTACCTCCACAGCCCGGGATACTCTTGAGTCCTATGTATAAATATAATCCCATCTATATTATCTTTGGGCTTTAGATAGCCCAACTTCCTAAGACACTTGATCATAACACTGTTCTGTCCAGCACAGTCTACATGAACTCCTAGAGAAAGAAGTCCAATGAAAGTAGCAAATATATCTAAAGTTTGTTGAGCCTGGGCCTTTGAGCATAGTGTGATCATGGGAACCAGCGCATCTAAATGGTTGTGGAAGAAACTAAGCTGTAGGAAGTTCCCCAACACTGAAAATGCTCCTCAGGGTAATATTTTTTTGTAACACATTTTTGGTGACAGCAGTGATGGAATAGACCCCACAGCATTAACCCAACAGCTCTTTGACAGAAATTGACAGTGAAATGCATCAGAAGCCCAAAGGCATTCACTGTGACCCAGGGTGATCTATAATTTTACCCAATGAAGGGAATTTACCCAGTATTTAAAAAATAATAATAAATTATACAATTCCACCAGCAATTCACCACCAAGTCCCCATTCCTGCTGCTGTAACCCAGGACAGGAAGCACTGAGGGCTCCTCCCTGTGGCCTGGACTTGAGCTGGAGCATCTGGCATCCAGGGAAAGCTGATCACTGGGAGTTAAACCCTGGAGAGGCGCCATTGACAACAGAAGCCAAGAATGTGTCCAAGTCCGGAGACACATCACAGCTCATTAGCCGGCAGTCTATATTTCCTGACCACCTATGCAAATATTTGTGCCTCCTTCTTTCTCTGTGATCTAGAATGATGATAAGCTTGTGGAAAAAAAATATATAAAGTAGTTATCTAGACAAAACTTTTCCTTGTACCAACCTTTTCTTGGACTAATATCCTTGACAAGTAATTGTTGTAAGAATGAAGAATCCCTGAGAATAATGATTTTCCCACCTCAGAGTCTTTTAGATTAAGAAAAAGGTTATTGTATAGACTCATCATTCCATGGCATTTAGACTCATCACCAATTAGTGAAGCTAGCACTTCCAAAGAAAATGACTGTGCCTAACTAAAGTCAGGAGAAGCAAACAAGTAAGTTCATTGGCCTCCCAATTGGCAATTTTAGTTACTGCACCGTGAGAGCAAGGACACAACCTTAGTGATTCGGGGAAGACTATTTGTTACATGGTTATAACAAAAGATCCCAAACCTTCATGGTTGTGGTAGGAATGGCTCACAGAGGCCAAAAACTCGAATGCTTGGTCATGAAGGAGAGGCACAACTTGAGAGAAATTAGGAGGTGTGGCCTTGTTAGAGGAAGTGTGTCACTGGAGGTGGGCTTTGGGGTTTTAAAAGCCCAAGCCAGAACCAGCAATTCTCTCTTCCTGCTGCCTGAGGATGTACAATTCTCAGCTCCTCCAGTACCACATTTGCCTGTGTGCTGCCATGCTTCTCATCCTGCTGATAAGATAGAACCTCTGAACTATAAGCAAGCCTCAATTAAATGCTTGCCTTTATAAGAATTGCTGTGATCATGGTCACCGTGTATCTTCACAGTAATAGAACATTGACTAAGACAGTGGCTTAAACAAATTTGAGTACTTTGTTTCACATCTCACACAGACCAGCAAGGTATTCCACTTACCACTGTCTCTTAGTGTGGGCTGAGTCACTGATAATCTCTAATAACCTATTCTAAGTGTCAGAGGGAAGGGCAAATGTAGGAACTATCATATATGCTCTTTCTCTTTCCACACAGAAAATGCACATGTCATTTATGTTTCATCAGCCAAGGTCAATCACAAGGGCACACTCCACTCCAATTGAAGAGTGATGTAAAATCCTACCACATACTCAGAACCAATGTAAACTGGAAATACTTGACAAAGTGTGTTAGAGAGATGGTTAAAGGGTTAAAAGCATATACTGCGGGGCTGGAGAGATGGCTCAGAGGTTAAGAGCACCAACTGTTCTTCCAGAGGTCCTGAGTTCAATTCCCAGCAACCACATAGTGGCTCATAACCATCTATCTTGAGATCTGGTGCCCTCTTCTGGCACACAGGTATTTATATACATAATAAATAAAATCTTTAAAAAAAAAACATATACAGAAGATCTGAGTTCAGATCCCAGCACCCACTTCAGATAACTTACTATTACCTGTAACTCCAGCTCTAGGGAATTCAACATCTTCTTCTGGACTCTTCAGGCTCCAACAGTCATGCGTACACACCCCTATACAGGCGCACACAGAGTTTAAAAATAAAAATAAAACTGTTAGCCAGATGATGGTGATGCATGCCTTTAATTCTAGCACTCGGAGACAGAGGTAGATAGATCTCTGGGTTCAAGCCCAGCCTGGTCTGCAGAGCAAGTTCTAGGACAGCCACAGCTACACAGAGAAAGCCTGTCTAGAAAAAAATGTATAAAATAAATAAATAGATAAAACTGTTTTTATTTGCTTAAAAAAATAGATACTTGGACATTAACCAGTAACCATCTTTGGAGATAATTGGAGATACTGTTAATGAAAGGAAGTTTTTAAAAGCCCCAAGACTGCTGGGAAGAGTTCACAGAAAGGCCAGGCCATATCTAGCCTTTAAGGAGAGAAGGATTGGATGGACTATGAGGAGGCATAAGTAACAATGTGGAGCTGGCATGGGGGAGCTAGGCAGTGGCTCTGAATATGGCATTTGCAGAAAACAATGGGGGATTTTCCCAGTGTGTTCAAGCTCCCAGGATCAGCCTTTAAGATCTTCAGAGAGGCTTTGGCAGCCCTTTACTTCACAATAGTGTAAAAACATGCTTTAATCTGATTCATAGGAAACTAGAAAGAAATATTATACTTAACAGCATAATAGAAGTAAAGAGTGTGGCTCCTACCACATGAGGAACTCTGAACAGAGTTTAACCTGCCAATTCTGTTCCACCACAAAGATATAAGTTGTTGGGTCCCATGACAGTCAGGACATTTATCATGAGAGGGTGACATTTGTCTTCAAGCACTCAGCTCTCCTAACAGGTCTTGGGAAGGAGTGCTGCGTATAGCTTCCAGTCTGGCATCCCCAGGTGAGCATCTGAACACACACTCAAGACTGAATAGGACACTATACTGTTTCTAAGCCACAGGCCAGCAGACTCCTATCAAACACAGTCCTTATGTACACACACACACACACACACACACACACACACACACACACACACAGGGAAATGCAAGTTGCTGAATAAGCTCTTTAAAAACTATTAAGGCTTTAACTTGGGGAAAATCATAGAGCAGAACAAGTAAAGCAAGACAAGAACAGAGAAAGTACTTTGCCTCTTAGGCTAGAGCTTAGGATCACTAACATTGGACCCTTCCACTCTAACACAAAAAGAGCAAGATTGGTTCTCAGCACCCACATCCAGTGGCTAACCACCCATAACTCCTAGGAGAGTGGATACTCTCTTCTGGCCTCTGTAGGCACCCACACTTACAGATACACACAGAAAATACAACCAGCCTCGATGTTCACTAACAGATGAATAGACACAATGTATATTTGCAGCCATAAAAAGGAAAATGTGACATCTGCTGGAAAATGGATGGAATTGGAGATCATAGTTGAGTGAAATAAGTCAAATTCAGGGAGTGGGAAGATATATAGCACATGTTGCTTTTCTATTACTGAGACAAAGTACCATGACCAAGGCAACTTATAAAAGAAAACATCTAGTTGTGCTTAAAGCTTCAGAGGGTTAGAGTCCATGATGGTGGAGCAAAGGCATAGTGACAGGAAGAATAGCTAAGAGCTCATACCTTGAAGCACAAGCGAAAGGCAGAGAGCACACTGGGAATCATACAAGTCTTTTGAAACCTCAAAGCCCACCCCCATTAACACACCTTCTCCAATGAGACCACACCTCCTAATCCTTCCCAAACAGTTCCACCAACTAGGAACTAAGTATCAAAGTATATAAACCTGTGGGGGCCATTTTTATTCAAACCATCATACATGACAAGAAAGTCATGGTGGCCAGAGCTTGGGCCATCTGCATCTGGAAAGAGAGAATGAATGCTTATGCCTGCCTAACTTTCTCCTTTTTATGCTGAATCCCAGCCCAGGGAATAGTGTCGCCCATATTTAAGGTGAGTGTTTCCACTTCAGTTAACTTAATCCAGATAATCCCTCACATCCATGCACAGAGACTTGTCTTCTGTGTGATTCTAGACCCCACAGATTGAAACTAAGGCTAAACAACATGTGTGTTGAAATCTTTACCTCCAATAAAATGGTATTCAGGGGTAGGATCTTTAAGAGGTCATGAGTGGGTCATGAGGGTAGAGCCCTCCTGAACAGAACTGCTGTTTATGTGAAAAGAGTACGGGGTGGGGGCCTTCACTCATGCTCCATCATGTAAGGGATGAATAATGAGAAGCAAAAGTCTGCCCTCCAGAAGAGGGGTTGCCAGAACCAAACATGCCTGCTCCTGATCTGACTTTCAGCCTGATAGTATGTTGTCATGGCAACCTGAACTAAGATGGGTATCCAGGAAAGGAATCACATCACTTTAAAAAGAAGTGCAGAAAATTATTTTCATTCTTAATACATAAAGTGAACTATTACTCCATCATCGGCTTTCTTGAAGCAATAAATCATATGAGAAGTTAATATAAAAGCTAATAATTTTTTCTTATCTGAGACACTTACATTCTGCACTTTCAAAAAAATCTGTCGATGTCCCAGCAGGAGGGCTTGGTGAGGGAAAGCACTTGCTGTCTGATGGCCAGAGTTCTGTTCTGGAACCCACGTACAGTGAAAGAAAGGAACTAAATCCACAAATGGTCTTCTGACCTCTACACTCACACCATGGCAAATGTGCACACACACACACACACACACACACACACACACACACACACACACACACACACGCACACTAACAATAATAAATAATTTCGACTGGCAGTGACTCTCCACTACAATGTTATTATAACTCTTCACTTTGGGTCCTCCAGCTGAAGGCCTGGTGGCTAACCTACGCAATCCTAGCACTTGAGACAGAAGCTAGTGAATCTTCAAAAGGCTGAGCCCAGTTCAGTCTACAGAGTGACTTCCAGGCCTGTAGTAGGACTTTCTTGCCAGACTTTCTTTGAAAGTCCCCAAATAGTGACATGGAGACTTATTATTAATTATGAAAATTTAGCCTTTAAATTAGGCTTACTCCCAACTAGCTCTTATAACTTAAATTAACCTGTTTCTATTAATCTACATTCTGCCACATGACTTTTTAACCATTCTGTACTTGTCTGACCTGCTCTATGGCTCCATGGCTCCATGGCTCACTAGCATTTCCTTTCTTCCTCCCAGAGTTCCTGTTTCTGCCCAGAAGTAAGTCCTGCCTAGCTATTGACATTCAGCTCTTTGTTAAACAAATCACATTGACACATCTTCAGACAATGTGCAAACATCTTGAAACATAGGCTATTCAAGGCTAGATAAAAAAGACCCTGTCTCAAAAATAAGTGGGGAATGTTAAAGGTCATTGAGATAGAAGTGTTTCTGACAGAAGTGGAAATCTAAGAAGCCCATTGGATTTGGATCCAAAGTAGTGTTTCTGGCAACATATTACTCTGAAAAATGGACTCATATTTCAGAAATTTCTGAAGTGCACATTTTTCTAGGTAGCAAGTGTCACTGTGTAAATGAACTTGGAAAATCTTTTGCTAACAGTAAAGACAATGTGGTTTACATGATGTACATCTGCCATCATTACTTTTTTTTCCCATCGGATTACATTATCACATCTTATTACAACCCACCCATCGAAGTCACCTTGACTGATCATAAAACTTTATAGAGTGTTGAAGTCATTTGAGTACAGAGTAAATGGTTTATATTCTCTCTGTGTGTCTCCATCTCCTCCCTTTGCCTCTACCACTAAGATATACTCCCAACCCACATTGCAACAGCCTTAAAGGGCAGATCTCTTACTCAGTATATTCATGCTTAAAATAAATTATACGTCTCTTCCTAGACCAGGGTGGGGTAGGAATCTTATTCCCATTGTTGACACTCAATACTTGGCTCATACATAGAAGACTTCAGAGTCACAAAAAGTTTGACCCCAGGACAGTCTAAAATTTGCCCTAGACACACATTAACTCAGAATTTCCACACTATTTCTAAGATCAACATCTTGGAAACTTTTAATGTCCTTCTCTATGTCATTTACTAGGAAATTCCAAGAATGTTCAGTAAAGTCGGCTTTGAAACAGCTCTCTTTATCTGAACTGTCCACTTAGACATTACCTGTGAGTAGTTTAGTACTGGCCCTAACAACAGAGCCAGTTAAACTCATCTCATCTATGAGTTTAACTGAGCTGAGGGACCCAGAGCAAAGGAAGAAAGTCTGTATGGGACCTCATTAACAGTACTGAGAAGACCACTGCCTCCACACTGCTCCTGCCTTCAAAATGGACTTTATATTGACTTTCTTATATTGCTAGTTTCAAGGAAGCCAAAGAAATCAACAAAGACACAGAACTGCTCTAAATAAATCCTTGGAAACAGAATGGGGGAATGAACTTCAGACAGAAGCATCACCTTGCAAATCCCCTCTGGAGTAGACTTTCCTCCAGCTTGGGCTCTCAGAAGTCCCACAGACAAATGTCAGACAAACAGGTACTTTTGTATGCCTTTAAAGAAACAAAAATAACATGCTTAGGCTCTTTGCTAGTTACTTCTGCCCTTTGCTATTAAAAAAACCCTAAGAAAAGAAAGGCTTACCTCTCTCTGCTCACAGTTAGAGGGTTTTGGTCTGCCACAATGGGAGAAGGCATTCATGCAGGATCAGCTGACCATGCCAACAGGTTGGGATTGGCCATCTACACCAGAAGATGAATGAGGTAGACAGTTCATGTGGCAGCAGAAACAGCAGGCTGGAATCAGGGATAGGTATATCTTCAGTATATATACTGACCTCAATCCCACCAACTAGACCATGCTTCACAAGGGCTCCAAGCCTCCCAGACTTCAGAGAACAAGCCTACAAGGCAATATTTTAGATTTAAAATAGCAGATGTCTCCTCATGAGGCCCTCAAACTAATGTGGTGATTTGAATGAAAAATGGCCCCCATAAGCTCATCAGCAGTGGCACTATTAGGAGGTGTGGCCTTGCTGGAGCAGGTGTGACATTATAGGAGAAAGTGTATGAATTGGGGTGGACTTGGGGTTTCAAAAGCCCAAGCCAGGCCCAGTGCACCTCTCTCTCTCTCTCTCTCTCTCTCTCTCTCTCTCTCTCTCTCTCTCTCTCTCTCTCCTGCCTGCAGATAGAGATGTAGAACTCTGAGCTTCTTCTCCTGCACCATGTCTGCCTACATGCCGCCATGCTTCCCGCCATGTTGATAATAGACTGAATCTCTGAACTTAAATATTTTCCTTTATAAGAAAGAGTTGCAGTGGTCATGGTATCTCTTCACAGCTATAGAAACCCCAACTAAGGTAACTAGCAAAATTCAGGTTGAAAAAAAAAAACAAATACATTTCAGAAATAAAAGAAAAATATATTGCTACAAAGAAAAGCTTTTTGCAGCAATACTTAGAAAGCAACCAAAAAAAAAAAAAAACTACTTCAGAAAAGCAGGCTGCTTATCAGGTACTTGTTCAAGGTAAGAAGATGCACAAGAGCATCCTGGAAATTGGGGCAAATCGGGATTGCCTAGGCAGCCATGTTGTCAAGACTTTGTGGGTGCAGTTTCTGCTATGCCTCAGTGAGACTGTCTGGCAGCAAACTCCCTGTTCCTCTGGCCCTTCCAATCTCATTGACCTCTCTTCCACCATGTTCATGGAGCCTTGGATGCAGGGATGTTGTAGATGTATCCATTGGTACTGGACTCTACAACCCCACATTTTGGTTGGTTGTGGCTTTCTGCAGTGAACAATAGTGGGACATGTGGCCTCATTCTTACAGAAAGAACTATAGGCAGCTAAGGAAGGCCGAGAGGTGGAGAAATAGCCTTCCCCAGGGAAGAACACACCAATTGGTCACCCAGCACCAATTGGTCAACCTTGAAAGCATACATATGAGTAACATTATACAGAGTAAGTGGATCATTCTTGTATATTTAGAAGTATTTGTTTGTTTGTTTGTAAGGTCAATTAATGGAAAAGAAGCTTTTCATGAATCCATCAGAAGATGTATATAGTGAATGTAAAAGGAATTAAAAATGAAAATTTAGATCAACCTTACAAACAAGAGCATACTTTATTAGTCTGAGAAGGGCATTTCAATATCTAAATGCACTGTAACCAGGGGTATAGGAGAACAGTACAGGGTCTGAGTATGGTTGGGTATTGTCAAGAGAAGAGAAATTGGGAAGTGAGTATTCTGTTTAGATAAGTTGTTTTCTAAAAGATGTTGGATGGAAGTTAGACCAGTTGTCTATCCATAATTCTTGGGGTAGAGGGTAAAAATTAATTGCTTTTCTTTTTACCATTTCCTGCAATTTCATGAGCATGAGATTTCATAGAACTTGCAGCCTATTCTATGGCATTGGCTTGGGTGGGTTTTCCTTAATGACACAAACCAACACAGGATAAACAAACATGAAGCCTCTAAAAACCATTCCACTTAGGGCAAAATGGAGATGAGACTGCAACAATTAAAACATTAAAGTGGTGTTAAAGACATCAAAGAATAGTTATAGAGATCACAGTTAGCACTGACTGCTCTTCCCAAGGACGAGGGTTCACTTCCCAGCTCCTACATGGCAGCAAAATAAATAAATAAATAAATGTAACTCCAGTTTCAAGGAATCTAACGCCTGCTTCTGGATAGGCACTATGTGTGCACTTGGTCCATAGACATATATGCAGACAAAGCACCCATACACATAAAAATGAAATAACATTTTCTTAATTTCTAAAGGAGATATTGATGATAGATTTCATCAGAATCTTAGGAAGTCAGAAGAAAGGGGTACAGATGAGGCAAGACCTGAAGATGTAGCTGAATTTTCCAGAACCAATAAAAGGCACAATGAAGGATTTGCACAATGAATATAGTGAGATAAATAATAAAAATTATATATGTAAACATGATAATACTATGAAAGAACCAAATTAAGCAACTAGGCTGATGGATGACTTTGCCACAACCACGTGGCAGCCAGGGAAGGCTATGTTCAGCCTTGAAGAAAACTGGGTTAAACTAATATTGAATCAAGCGCCTGACAAAATGATCTTTCAGATTGAAAGATTAAGAGCATGTTCAGATGAACAAATGTAAAAGAAGTTCCTGCCAATATAACATCACCAAGGAAGTTTCAAAATGACTTGGCTCAGGACAAAAGGAAATAAAACCTTCACGTTGGTGTTCCAAGGGCAACCAAGCAAGAATATTGTTGAGATGAGAAAACTGGTCTAGATAGGTAATAGCAATGTTTAAATTACTCAATAAAAGCCCTACTCTTAAGTAATGGGCCACTACAGAATGCAAATTAAAAATGGAAATTGGTTTAAAATCTTTGTTCAGCACAGAAGCTAAAACTTGAAGATACTGAATTTCAAACTTAGTTAACTATGTGTGGTAAGAGTTTGTCATTTCCAAATGAGAAAAGAGACAAGATGAAGAAATCAGTAAACTCAATAAACCCAAAGGCAAGAAAAAACAGTAGGAGAAAAGTCACAGATAGACAATTTGAGCAACACCATTGAAAACTGACTTACAGGACGTCTGTATAGCCCTGTTAACTGTGGACGTGGTGATACAGCCCTGGAATCCAGGAACTTTGGAGGCAGAGACTAGAGGAACAATAGCTCAAGGCTAGCCTCGGCTACATAGAAACCAATCTAGCCTACATGAGCCACTTAGCAATGGGGTGTGTATACATATTTCTGAAACATAGTTTAAATTCCACATATGACTTCATAATACAGTTCTCAAGGATGTCAAAGGATGGAGCGGGAAAATTGCTTTACCATGTAGGAATTAAAGGTTAAAAGCCAGGCTTCAGAGTTTCAGTTCATGGTCAGCTCTCTCAATTGCCTATGAGCCTGGGCTGCGTCAAGCTCATCATGGTGAGGGGCCAGAGTGGAGAATAGGAAGTGGGGTGTGTGTGGCAGGAAGGGAGCAGTGGACCATACATTCCCAGTAACCTGACTTCCTCCTGCTAGGCTCCATGTCTTAGAATCTAAAAGTTCTACCACGTCTCCATGTCACCACATTTAACATACAGCCCTAGTGAATCCTCTTTCCTGTCACAAACATGCTTTGAAGATGCATCGTCTTTAAAGTTCCTTGCTGACTCAGAATAAAACATTAAGCACAGTCCTGTGGTGGAAACGCTGCACAGATGTGAACAACAAGGTCAAAGGTTATAAAAGCTCTAACTTTCGAGGTCCCCACAGAAGAGTGAGTGATGCCGGGATGGGAACCCTCCACCTAAGGAGGCATGTTGGATCTCTCCTCCTTGCCTTCATGGTTTCTCCTTACAAAACTGGATGTCAGGAAGCCTCAGGGGGAAGGAAATGAAGGGAAAGTTCTCTTTTGGTTCTGCAGTATGTAAACCTTCCTCAGGACACTGACAGGAACCTGGAACGCAGACAGACAAATGGAGAGCCTCCTCTTCAGGGCTCTAGTTCCCACTCTAGTGTTTAGGCCCCTGAACCCTGAGCACTGTAATGAGTTCATT
>PVIH01004088.1:73631-131131 GCA_004025045.1 Sigmodon hispidus
AAAAAAAAAAAAAAAAAAAAAAAAAAAAAAAAAAAAAAAAAAAAAAAAAAAAAAAAAAAAAAAAAAAAAAAAAAAAAAAAAAAAAAAAAAAAAAAAAAGAGTAAACTTTAACACCAGTTATCATGGCCCATGCCTTTAATCCCAGCACTTGAGAGTCAGAGGCAGGTGGATCTCTGTGAGCTCAAGGCTAATCTACACAGCAAGTTCCAAACCTTGTCTCAAAAAATAAATAAACAAATAAATAAATAATAAACCGAGCTTCGAAGTAATTCTGAGAACAAGTAGTTTTATTATTCTCCACTGATTCCATTAAACTACCAGTCAACTCCAGTGCCCACCAGCCTGACACAGTCAGGGGTGCCTCACACAGAGCAAAAACAGCAAAGATTTCCCTGAGATCTTTTATAGCCAGGGGTGAAAAAGGAGCCCCCAGCCTAGGGAAACTCACCGGGGATGGGTATATTAGTGACCCACGTGCCTTGGAAGGAAAAGATGTGAGAGTACCTAGTGTTTTGAAATATTATTTTAAGATATGTTACATTTGTTTATGCTGTGGACCATTTATTTTAATGATGCAAAGATGTGTTACATTCTTTTATGTTGCATTTGTTTAACTCTGTGAAGCTGCATTGTTTTGCCTGTCTAAAACACCTGATTGGTCTAATAAAGAGCTGAACAGCCAATAGCGAGGCAAGAGAAAGGATAAGTGAGGCCGGTATGCAGAGAGAATAAATAGTAGAAGAAATCTGGGGGAAAGGGGACCAAGGAGTGTGGGAAAGAGGAGAGGAAGAGTCTAAGGACCAGCCACAGAGTAAGAAGTAAAAAAAAGGTATACAGAAATAGAGAAAGATAAAACCCCAGAGGCAAAAGATAGATGGGATAATTTAAGATAAGAAAAGCTAGCTAGAAACATGCCAAGGTAAGGCCGGGCATTCATAAGAAAAAAAAAGTAAGCCTTTATGTATTTATTTGGGAGCTGGGTGGTGACCTCCCCCCAAAAGCAAAAGAGTTAAAAATAAATAAACCAACAACAACCTGGTTATCAGAGGATGAGGTCAAAAGAGGATGGTGACCCAAGAAGATGGATTTCCAAGGATAAGCAATCCCCCAACAAATGAAATTTATCTCTGTTGGGGGGCACCCCAAAAGTTCCAGAGCCTATGAGTAGAAAGTTCTGTAGAACACATGGCATGAGGGCTAGTGGTACAGAGAGGCCTCTGTGGGGCACCTTGGGTGGAGGCTGGCCGAATAGAAATACTTCTTTTCTTCTTGCTCCTGTCTTCTGGAAACACCCTGGGTAGAGATTGAAAGAAATGTCTTTCCTTGAAGTCTGTCTTTCCATCACTTTTAGGTCTTGTCCTCCAGGTCATCCTTGTCTTTGTAGCTTGGTCAAGCCAGGGACACAAAGCCAAGACTTTCCAATTGCTGTTTCCACACATAACTCTGCATTGACTATGATATTTGAAGCTTAGGCTGTATTGCTAATGAAACTGAGAAAGTGTTCAAATACTGTCTAATCCTGCCTGGGAATATGTAGGTATTTTGTAACCCATCAGGCCACTGACATACAATCGATCTCTAACCTCACATGGATCCCTATACAGACACATACTTAATAATCTCATCTTACCTCCCTGAGGCAAAAAACTTGGCCTGGTTCTCTTTCCCCCCTTTTCTTTTTGTTTAAAGAAAAAGTATAATTTCATCAACTCATTCTCCTGTTTCTTCATAAACAGCGGGGCAAATTAAGTACAAGTCTGGTTGGCAGTGGCTCTCTTGAGACAGACTTGACCCCACAGGGCCCTGTGTTCTGTAGTTAAGAATGTCTAATGCTGGTGACAGCAAAAAACATTCTTAATTTTAGCAGAAAAACTTTGATACTACAGTCCCACCAACTCTTGAAAAACCCCAAAGGTAGTTGTCCTGCCTGTGGTATGGTGACTTATTGGATGCCAGGTGTGTCCACATGGTCCCTAGGGACCTGCACACTGGGCCATGCTCAGCCTGTAGCTAACACTGTGTTCAGGATTCACCATTCTCAGTTAGTTAGACATGCTGGGATAAAGGTGTCATATGAGTTTTAGCAGCATAAAGACAGTCACTTTACTTTGGTTTAATTAGCGCTTGCTCTTTCCATCAGACTGGAGAATGATTCGCCCAAAGTTCACTTGTAATATGATCAGTGAGCTCCCTTACCCTGAGTCATAAGAAAGGGGTGAGCATCAATGACAGGGAACCATGCAGATGGCGGCTAAGGCCACTTCCAGTGCAGAAATTTGACTCTGTGAATACATACATACATACTTTCATACATCCACCCCATCCCTCATCAGTGAAACCCATTCACACAGAGGAGCCAGAATTAACTACTCAGAATATAAGTAGGATTAGCACTCACCTGCTTAAACCAAGCTGTAGCTTCCCTATCCTTGGTATAAAGAAGAACTCCCGCTGGCCTGGTCAGAGGGGCTTGTACCCAGCTATCCATTCTCCTCTGCCTCCACCACCAGCCTCATCTCTCTATCCACCCGTCCATCACCTGTCTCCTGTGCACCTAACCCCAGCCAGTTCCCTCCTCTCAAGTTATTTGACCACTCTGAGCTCATAAATTCTGCTCCCCTTGCTGGGACCAACTCCTTCATTCATCTAGGTCATATTGGCTGATGTCACTGCCTTGGAGAAGCCTGATCCTTGGTCTTCACCTCTGTAAGATTGGGGTAGACAAGGACCTCTTGCTATTCTCATCTATGGTGTTTTGAATACTCCTTCTTGGTATTCATGGTGGCTCAACAATGATACAGATGACTGTGTGGTTAGGCATCTGATGTCTGCCTCCCTGAAAGACAGACACTCCAGCCATCCAGAAATGGTTCCAAAGCCAGACAGAAACAGATGAATGAAAAAATAACACAGCCTGGGTTTCAGGCTTCCTGTTCCCCCAGTGTCTCCAGCAGCTATTAAGGCCACACCTTAGCATCTCCTTGACTGACTCAGACTAGGGCTAGGAAGCTACTCAGCCTCTTTCTGGCACCACCTCTCTGTTCAGGAATTCCACCTCTCACCTCCAGTCAATAAGAAGGTGCAAGAAACTGGGACTTTTATAAACAAGATGCATGTCCAGCTGAGCTACCTGCATCAGGCTTCAAAGGTACCAGCAACTTCTCATCCTAATGAGGACTGGAAGGGTCTATCCTGGCCAAGATAGTTGGAAGGAAGCCATTGGCATGGCCTGTGCTAGATGACAGGGCTACCCCTACCAGGAAGTAGGCTCTTGGATCTTTGGCAAGGGATTCAGTCTTTCTCCCATCCCCCTCCCCCACATGCCTTGAACAGAGCTTCAGTCCTCAGCAGAGAGAAATAGTAATACTCCCAAGTTGCTATGCATAGTACGCCTTAACTTCAGAACGACGTTTGCAACATAATAATTTCAGGCTTAAAACAATATTGATAGAGTCTAGCCGCACAGTACTTTTTCCAGCTCTCATTCCACTCTAAATATTTCACTTCTAACAAAGTCCAGCAAGAAAACATTAGAATCACTGTGTTAGTAGGTATGTCCAGCACATGCTGGGGTCCTCTAAACAGCTCTTGTCTGGGACCCCAAGGTCAATGGAGTGGAATAGAACTGAGGAAAAGTTCTTAAAGACCCCCAAAAATGACCAGATAGTTTGATAACCACAAAAAAAGAGTAAGGCCTCAAAGCCACGGGAGGTAAGATGAGGTGAGAGAACCATCGTTAAAATGTGTGGGACTTGAAACAGAGATGGAATATGTTTTAGCAACAAAACTTCTCAAAGACAAAATTAAGCTAATGCAGGCAGCCTGAATATTCTCATACACAAAAACATTGATAAAGACTACCAGCCCCTGCCCCTCCTGGGGGACTGTCTGAGAGCCTATGAAGAAACTTCTGGAATTAAAGCCCTTTAACAGAAAACATGTGTTCGGACATCTCTCAATGATAATACGTTACAGAAATCAAAAGCTTGGTTGAAGAAATACCAGTGTCGCATGTACAACTGGCCGTTTCAGACTTGAAACACTGTGAGAGGCAAGAATAGTTTAGGGGGGCATATTGTGGAAAATATTCACTTGCAATATATCATATAAAGAATTAATATTTACTAAATATTAGTAAGGGTTATATAAGCACTCACTTATACAAACAGAACTTTCGGACAATTTTTGGAGGTGGAACTGTCCCAGGCCGGGCTGCTCATCTGCTCTCCAAGAAGGCAGGCACAAAACAGGAAGGAAAATCGGTGTTGGCCACGCCCCATCCGGGTCCTGATTCTCAGGAGCTACTAAAGCTTCCCTACATAATGCCGGAGTCCCACTACAAGGCCACCTTAAATTCATCTCTCTTTGCTTTTGCAATTCTTAAAAATATCTGTCTGCTTATCTTTCTGTGTGATGGATGAAGTATCCAGGAACATAAGCACAGACTATCAGGGAAGTCGAGTTCAAAACCATTTCCTATTAGTATTTAGTCAGAGGGTAAGAGGAATGAGCCCTTGACAGAGTTAGAAAACCTTAATCCAAGAACAAAAACTGAGTTTTCACTTTTCAGGTGGGGAATGCAAAGAATGAACGTGTGTGAGGCCACAGCTTCTGTCTTTTATGGATTTGTTTGTTTTTTTAACTTAGTTATGTCGGTGTGCCATGTGTCTGGGTCTATACCCTTGTGTGTGGGTGCCTATGGAGGCCAGAAGAGGGCATGCCAGATCCTCTTGGCCTGGAGTTACAAATGCTTGTGAGCCCACTGATATGGGTGCTGGAAACTGAATTTGTGTAATAAAAATTTCTGGCCCAGCCTAGCCCCACGGTGTGAACCTGCCCAAAGCTGCTTTAGTCCCCCAAAATGACTCAGAGACTTATATTAATTACAAAGTGTTTGGCCTATGGCTCAGGCTTATTGCCAGCTAGCTCTCACATCTTAACCCATTTCTATTAATATGTCTTGTCACGTGGACCATGGCTTACCTAAGTTCCTTTACATCTTCCTCTCTCAGAGGCAGCTCACAGCATCTCTCTCTGACTTCACCCTCCTTCCCATCTATCTATGCTCAGGTTTCCCGCCTGCTTCTAAGATGCCTTGCAATAGGCCAAACCAGTTCCTTTATTATCCAGTGGCAATTCATTGTGTACAGAAAGACATCCCACATCAAATTTAGGTCCTGTGCAAGAGTAGCAACCCTTCTCAACAGCTAGGTTTTCCCTCCAACCCTCCTCTAGCTTTTACAACTGTCTGTGTCTCCACTGTTCCCAGCATTCAAATCCCAACAACTCCAACTACCGTATCTCTTTCTTAGAATTTGTGAAGTGCACAGCGCCCTTCCCAGAGTCTCCTGGAAGCCACCAGCAGATCTGATTGCCAGATGCCTATAAGACATAACACCATGACATCGTTCCTCTTGAAACTCTCTTCTTTGGGGGATTTCATCTTCCTCTCCATTTTCAGGTCTGGTATTAGCCCCTCATTCTTTAATTATTGGTTGTTATTTTAGACCTTGTCTGCAGCTCCCGGAAGCTGCTCCCTATTGCACCATGCTGCCTGATCCCAAACCTTCCTTCTTGATGCACTTGCCTCATCAGTAGTTCCCCCTAAGTTCCAGCCACTTCCCATCCCACCTGGCTGTCCCCAAAGCTGTAGCCTAAAGGATGAGCCTGTCACCATTCTCCTGAGGTTGCTCCTGAATATCATGATAGAATCCTAGTTCCTCAGCTTTCCCTTCCCAAGCAGGACCCTGCTGGCTACTGCAGACCCTGTTCCACTGTCCCCTACAGACACCCTTCTCACCAAATGCTCCAGCAGGAATCAGGCCCTGGCCTCAGATTTGGTCCTTCAAGTAGACGGCTCTCTCCAGGCAGGATGGAGATGGCCGTACCCTTCATCACCTTCTTACTCACCCTTACCTTGATGTGCGTGGCTCAAGACAATTCCTCCTCCCATGCACCCCATATCTGCTAAGCTTCATCTCTCTCTGCCATGCTCAGTATCGGTCGTTTGCGCTTCTCATTTTGTGTTTTAATTGATCAGTCATGGAGGAGCTTTCTCTTTGCCTTTCCAAAAAAACCAAACAGAACTTTAGCTTTGCTGGTGTTCTCTTTTGTTTCATCGCTTGGTATTATTTTTTTCTTCCTTCTTCCAGCTTTTCTGTTTTCTGTTTTCTGTTTTCTGCTTTGTAGGTACTACAGGTAAAAACGTATCAGTGATTTTTATTTCATACTATATCCTTTTAAAAAAAAAATTCATTCCAAAGTGAAAATATCCCTTCAAGTCCAACATTCTGTGCATTTTGCTATTGTAGAATTTCAGTTGACCTTGATTCTTCAGTTGTGTTCTATTGAAATGTATTTCCTTTTCAAAATGCTTATTTTGAGACTTGCATACAATGTGTTTTTTATCATGCTGAACCCCCACTCCTTCTCCAGCCCCTCCAAAATCTATCTCACTTCTCTTCTCTTCTCAATTCCATTTGTTCATTTGTTTTTTTAATACCACAGAGAGTTCAATTGTGCTGTTCATATACTCCTGGGTGGGGAGGTAGCTGTTGTAGTATGACTGATGACTGGTACACCAGGAACTGCAGCCTTAATGAAAACTGTCTGTCTCCCTTCTTAATTGTTAAACACGTAGTGACTGTCAAAAGACCTTCTGCTGTTGAACTTGGTCACATTAGATCTTTTGTCATTTGAATCCTTTGAAATTGTTGGTGCTTGACTCAATGCCCAATGTATGGTAAAGTTGTACAGTGCTCAATTGGAGCACTGAAATATGTTCTCTGTCTCTTGGTATATCTAGGTGAGCATCTCTACTTGGTCAGGTTTAAGTGTCTTTCTCAATATTCTTCAGTCTTGTTTTAAATGTTACCTGCTTATTCTGTTGGTTACTGTGAGATCTCCTGACTCTGTAACAGTGAGAAATGACTTTTTTTATTTTAAGTAACTGTCTGCCTGAAAGTCAATATATTTTTGCCAGCTTTCTTTTGGCTGCTGTTCATCCAGTATAACTTCTTCTGATCTTTATTTATCCTCATATTTTAGCATGGGCCTTGAGAACAGAGCATCATTTAACTTTGAGTTTTAATCAAGAATGAGAGTCTTTGATTTTTTTTAATGGAGTCTGCAATCTATTACATTTAATTGGTGATAAATTTAGCTTTAAAGCATTTTATAGCATACTGTTTGCTGCACCCACTTCCTGTTTTTTTCTCTTTTCTCGTCTTCCTTCAGAGTAAGATTTTTATCATTCCATATTTATTTGATTTTTTTTATGTTTTCACTATACTTTGATAGTCACCTTGGATATTTAACTTATTATAGTTTAACGATAAATCCAACATTCTGATAGTGCCCACATGCACACATAAACAGGAGCACACATACATATGCACACACAAGCATGCACACATGAGCGTACACACGTGTACACATGCACCATGTGGGTCATTTTATAAACTCAGGGTTCACTTGGCTTTTCTGATTTCCTTTCTCCTCCTCCCTAAATTACCACTTAGAATTCTTTTGTCCTCCGCCTGAAGAACTGTCTTCAATGTTCTCTCACTGACGTCTTCAGGCAGTAAACCCCTGGTTTGTTGCCTGCACACCCTGTATTTCACCTCTGTGAGAATCTTTCCAGTGAGGGAGATGGTCAGTGTCAACAACTATTTCCTTCTGCTCTGTGGAAGACAGTGTGCTGAAGCTTCCTGCTACTTCCTGCTGTTTCCTGTTACTTCCTGCTACTATTATTTTTGCTTTTTTATTTTTTTTATTTATTTTATGTCTTTTTCATGATGGGATCAAACCCACAGCCTCACACATTCTAGACAAATGCTGTACCATTGAGTCACACCCTCAGCCTGGACATTTTTAAAGCAATTTTTCTTTTTTTCTGTCAAATACCTTTAAGGATATAATTGTTTACAGCTTCATTGTAACATTTTTTACTCATTCTGGAGCTTTTAAATCTGTAGGTTCATATGCCTTAAGGGAAAATTCTCAGTCATTATTTTTATCAAATGTCTGTTACATCCAAGATTCCTACAGAATATCCAAATGAACAAACATGAAATCTTCTCATTGTCTTCTCCATGGCTAACATTTGTTGCTACCTTTTGTCATTGTGTGTTCTTCGTATGTTTTCTTCTGAACAATCTTCAGGTTCACTAATTCTCTCTTCTACTGGAGCTTGTTAAAAGAGTGTATAAGGGGCTGGAGAGATGGCTCAGTGGTTAAGAGCACCGTCTGCTCTTCCAGAGGACCCGGGTTCGATTCCCAGCACCCACATGGCAGCTAACAACTGTCTGTAGTTCCAGTTCCAGGCAAACACCAAGGCAAATAAATAAATAAATAATAAATAAATAAAGTTTAAAAAAAAAGAGTTTAAAAAAAAAAAGAGTGTATAAACTGTAAGCTTGTAAAATGATCCACTGAGTTAATGTGTTTGCAGATTCTACAGTCTCTCTGTTCTTGCTCAAATCTAGTGTGTCATTTTTTATGGTTTCAAATATTCTGCTAACTTCCTTATGCTTATCTTCTCTGTCCCTGAAACATTAGTATGGTTTCTGCACAGCCCCTCACCACTGTTCTTCTGTCTGGTTCCTTCCTTCCTGTGTTTCTGCTGCTTCATATTTTCACTGATTTATTTTTAGGTAAGTTAGCACCTCAAGCAGCCACTGTTTGTGGTGTTTTGTTTTACTTTGTGCTTGAGGCTATGCTTTTAAAACTACTTGTAGAGGAGCCAGCAAGATGGCTCAGCAGGTAAAAGTGCTTGCTACCAAATCTGAGTCCCTGAGTTCATTCCCTGAGACCCACCTAGTAGAAAAAGAGAGCTGACTCCCATAAGTTGTTCTCTGTCTTCTACACAGACACCGTGGCATGTGTCCACACACACTAAATAAATAACAAGTAAATAAAGAAATTGTTTTA
This sequence comes from Sigmodon hispidus, assembly GCA_004025045.1. Taxonomy (NCBI): domain Eukaryota; kingdom Metazoa; phylum Chordata; class Mammalia; order Rodentia; family Cricetidae; genus Sigmodon; species Sigmodon hispidus. Next base: position 82,563 of record PVIH01004088.1, read on the forward strand.
AAGTTTTATTTTTGAAGCGGACCTTCATGCAGTTTCTTGAACTCACTGTATGCCAAGGATGGCCTTAAGTTTCTGATTCCTTCTGCTTTTGCCTCGGCCTCATGAGTACTGGGGTTCTAGATATGTGCTTACAGCTATTTTGATCCTCAGATGATGCTATTTTTTTCCCAAATGTAGTTGCCATTGGCTTGTATCAGGTGCTGGAGGCACCACCAAGTTTATTATCACGCATTGCTCATGACGTGAGACAGCTTCCATCACTCCGATGGCTCAGAACTGGGACAGAGCTCATGCATAGGCTGTTTCATGGCATCTCACCCTTATTGACAGAGGGCACCTCTGCTAAATCTCAAATCAAAGTACAGGAAGCTTTATCCTGATGACTCTAGGTCCCAACCTTATGGAAATATGCTAAATTCATATGGACTAAGCATTGTGAATGTAATTCTTACCTAATAATTGTTCTTATTGTATATAGTTTTATTGTCTTTGCATTAAAACCTTTCCTTTTTTATTTAGACATAAAGGGGATGATGTTGTGGGAAATTTGTATGCTGTGTAAAGATGTATTGTTGTGATTGATGTAACAAAAGGCTGACTGGTCAAGGCTAGGAAGAAGGTATAGGCGGGATTTCTGGGCAGAAAGAGAGAAACTAGGAAGAATCTAGGTGCACAATTTTACCAGCAGACTCAGAACAAGTGGATATGCTGTACTAAGAAGTGGTAACCTAGCCACAAAATAACATGTAGATTAAGAGAAACAAGTTAATTAAGTTACAAGAGCTAGTTAGGGAAACAAAGCCTAAGCTACGGCCAAGCTTTCATAATTAATAATAAGTCTTTGTGTTGTGATTTGTGGGCTGGTGGTCCAAAGATAGTCCGACAAGAAAGCCTGCTACAGATTTCTTTTCTACTTGCCTTTTGGTTGACAGAAGTCCTGATCATCAATCTCTTCTCCTGAGATTCCTGCTGTGTTATTAGATTCTTGCTGCTTACCAGATTTTTTTTAAAAAAAAAAATGCATAAATTTCATTGGTTATTTTAGTGAAATTGTAGGTCTGAATTATCCTACCCACCATTAACAAAAGAAAAAAGTGTCCTTTGATACTTAAAGCAGTGTCCTCGTTTTTATATCACTTGTGAAATAAATATCAGGGAATAAATACTGTTGAGATCTAGGGTACAGAGATTCTGTGGGAACTCAGAGAGCTGAGTAAACAATTAATGCAACTATGGATACAAGAGTCCCTCCCTGCCCAATTCTCTCTCTCCTTATCTGTACAACCACTGCCTCATGAAACCAGTTCATCTTACAAACTACCCTTGAATATGGTTCTCACTTTTTCATGGTTTCTACCTTTAAAAAAAAGCTATTCTTTCCTTATATCTTCAAAGATCTGAATTTCTTTTCCTTGGGGAAAAAATGTCATTTGTACCAAATCATGGGAGACTTTGAAAAACAATGTTATATGAGAGTCCATCACTCTAATGGTAAGCAGGAAAGTCTCCAATGCACACTGGAGAGTAAATGCCACTTAGAAAGATGTCCTCTCATGTTTAAAGTCATAAAGATCATGATTCCTATGTAACATTTATTGAGACTTAAATTGTTGGACTAAAATTTACACTCAATGGAGAAATGTTCACATACCATTTACCTTGTCTTTACTTACCATGGCCTTTATCTTTATAATTCTATCTCCAGGACTAGTACAGTCATTTAAGAGGTGACACTGTATCACAAGCATCTCCATTCCTGACCTTTCACATACTCAACCTCCCTCCTAGATGATGATCTGTAAGCATCACCCTCTGAAAAGATTCAAATTTCACAAAAAAGACAGTGAAAAATCAATCTAACAAGGCTGAGCTTATCAGAGCAAAGGTCTAAGCTGAGATTTCTGAATTTAAATGGTTCTGTAACTCTCAGGCTACCTTCAGTCTTATAAACTACTGTCTTTTCCTGTCCAATGAACACAAATACACAATAGATAACTTTGTACATCTATGACAATGCCATACAAATAAAAAGGATACTTATAAGTGGAGAGACAACATAATAAACTTTAGGGTCTATTCATCTCCTCTTCATATTTTTACTGTAAATTGACCAAAAAAAAAAATCTAACGAGTATCTACAAGGTAAATTCCATTGTGATGAAAACCAAGTCTATGAAGAGGTACAAAGCACATTCCAATCCACTCAAAAGGCTAAATGTGGGCCTGGTGGTTAGGGGAGGGGGATTTCTTTATGAGATGGCCAAACATAAATATATACAAAGAAACTTACAATCTGTTTGGTTAAACACATCTGGTCTGACCAACACAGAGAAGAATGTCCCCTCCTGAAACTCTTTGGTCCTGCATCATAGTATACAGGTGCTGCATACTGCTACATGGTCCTGTGAGGCTGCATCTGCTGCATGGTCCCATGAGGATGCTCTTGCTCCTTGGTCCTGTGAAGCTGGCTGGCTTTCCCCTTGCCCATGCTGAACACTCTACAGAAATTGCTCACAATAAGATGGATGTTCGGCTCACTGACAGCAGGAAATTTAAGGGCAAGCAGAACGGGGTAGGAGGGTCCTGTGCTCCTAGAAGCAGCATTAAGAGGCATCTGTTGTGCTCACAAGCATCTGAGGATGCTTATTGCTCCAAGCTAGATAGGTGGAGCCATGCCCTTTTCTGACTCTATGCTTGCTAACTCTAGGTGGCATCTTGGCCTTAGGCTCTATAGCCACATCCACCATTTTCCTTTTCTTTGTCATTCCTCCTGAGTAAAAAACAAAACAGGCATCATCAGAGGAACTATCACTGCTACTAGTGTTCATCAGTGTGCCAGACTCCCTATATGTTTCTAGTGACTCTGTCCAGGCCTCCGTATCCATGGGAGCCGGCTACATGTGTGCTAAAGGAAGGTCCTAGCAGGGCACTCTGAGTGACAGCCACACAGCAAGCTGTGGTTAACACAGCCCACTTCTTCAGAAGCTCCTGCTGTCACCAACGTTTCTCACCTTTTAGATTTTGCAGACTTTTGCTGACTCTGAGCTTTAGACCTGAGACCTGTCAAACATACTGTCTCCCAAATGATTGAGCTGTACCTCCAAAAGGCATCTGACTTGCATGTGTTCTCAGTGGGTTATTGCACACCTGGATAGCTCCTAAGCAATGAGACTATGATACAATGGGACTCAAGGATATTAGGTTTGAGGGCTGGGGCAAAGATACACTTGGAAAAGATAGAATTCATCTTCCTGCCAGAGAATCATCTACCCCAAGATATTCTTTCAAAGACAGTGTCCCAGCCAGAACATGCTCCCAATCTGTTCAGACTCTGCCTCATCAGACCTCTACTAGCAAGAAGTGCAATGAGAAACAAAGACTTCCAAACTTCCAACCATAGAGGGTAGACATGCCGCCGCCACACCCCCGTTGACCCGCCCCAGATGGCAGAAACCTGGACTGGGAGAGGCTAGAGAAGTAAGATGTATATGTCCCTGCCCTACCCACTGCTGCCTGGAGAAAATGGCTTGAGAGCACATTGCAGGGGGAGCCATTCAGACTTCTCTGCCTGGGGCCTCCTTGGCCCCAGCTTCCACAAAAAGCAGAGAGCCACGACTCCTATTGGAGTTATCAAGAGAGTGCCAGGCTCTCTGAAGTGATGATTTTTCCTTCAGGGAACCACACTCTGGGAATCACAGCTGAGCCAGGATGAGCTCCTGATCCACCTACAGTGTCTGGCCAGGGACCATGGTGCCCACAGCTTCTTGACCACTATTCATCACCAAACACTTTAGGCTACCCCTCCCAGCGACAAAGAAAGAAGAAAAGCTAAGGTCCTAGTTCAGATCAGGCACTTCCCATCTACCCCCCCCCCTCCAATGGGCTCCCAGGAGGTCTACCCTACACTATAAGTGTCCGTTTTCTCTTACCATGAATGAGAACATAATGGGCCAGGCATGCACCAGGGTGGCCTGGGGGCACTTTCATGGTATAGTTCCCCAAAAGGAAGCTTGAGTCTTGATTCTTCACTGTCTGAGTGTGGGGAAAAGGCACACATGTCTTTAGAGGCCACTCAGGTAATTTTTAGAAACCCCTGTGCCTTCCTGACTCACTCATTTGTATATTACATGAGCAAAATAAAACCTACCCCCACCCAACTCATAGCCATTTTGATGTCTGCTATCCAGGCTATCAGTCACCCATGAGGTCTCTACAGAAGGCTGCATTGGGCAGGTCCTCATAGATGTGGACTGTCGGGGGTGGGGGGTGGGAGGGGAACAGGTTCAGCCAGTCTAGAGGTAATTTCCCAGGAGGTAAATCTACCAGGGTTACTATGGGAGACAGTATTTCTAAGCCAAGGCATTTAGGTTGGAACAGAGTCCTAGAAAGCATCTGAGGATACAGGCTTCTCCTCTTAGCAGCAGATGACAGCTAAACAGAATATCAACAGCCACTGAAAATATTTCCAGGTTAGAAAAGGTCTCGTTTTCAGTGAGGGAATCTGGAATCTTGGGGAAATCAGATGTAGCAAGAGATTAAAAAGTAGCTACAAGATGGAGTTTCTCCATGGCACCAAAGACTCAGGCTCACCCTCTCAGTCTGGCCCATGCTCCCCTGCCACCTAAGATTATGCACAATACAAACCACAAATTGAATTCAGGCTCCCACTCCACCTCAGCTGTGAGAATCTGGACTTGACATGAACTGAGCATTTGCTGGTGGCTGTTTTTCCTTTGGGCCATATGTCAGCCCCTTCTTGCCATTTTAAAAGGCTAATTGGAAGTCTGCAGATTTTTTCAGAACTCCAGCTCTTCTCCAGAGTCAAACCAAAGCCGAGAAGAGTCCCAGAAAGAGAAGATCTTATTCTGAGCATGTAAGAATGCTTGATCAGGGCCAGAGAGAAGGCTCAATGGTTGAGAGCATTGGCTGCTCTCATGGAGGACTTGGGTTCAATTCCTAGCACCCACATAGCTGTCTGTAACTCCAGATCTGGCATCTTCATACAGACATACAAGCAAGCAAAGCATCAATGCACATAAAATAAAAATATATAAATCATTTAAAATGTTTTTTAAAGAAAACTTCACCACTTGGGTTTGTATCAGACCCCCTGTACATCCATACTCCAGGTGGCACCTCAGATCTTCATGTGTGTGAGCTCACCATGAGCAATAACATTCTGAGAAAGGTATTGTCCCTGCTCCACATCACAGAAGAGAAAAATGAAGAGTTGGATGTCTATAAAGGCCATTGCAAGAGAAGAGTCAAAGGGACTGGAGAGCCGGGGCAGAGCTAGGCCAAACAGTGTCTTCTGGACATGGCAAAGCCACTGAGCTCATGACAGATGCAGTTGCCTAGGCAAGGTATGCACAAGATCAAGCCAGTCAACATTCCAGCATGATCCCTTACCCTTCGATGAGGAGCTCTGACCAGGGAGAGAATGCTAAAGGGACGAGACCAGGTTTTCTTGAAGAATATAGCCCCTGGTGGGTTGATCATGCCTCATTGGGTGGTTCCTTATCACAAGTATATGACCAGAATAGATTGGACCCCCAAAGGTCATTTAAAAAAAAAAAAAAAAGAGGACATGAGCTCTCAGTGTGTGAATCTGAGATCAGTTAAAGGGAAAATACATTGTGTTTCTGCATAAAACTCTCAAAGAATTTATAGGAAATACTGGTTTGTTTTTGTTTTTTTTTTAAGAAAATTAAAAGAGTTGGAAAGAAAGGCTGAGTAGGCAGGGCCCAGGAACTCTCGGGCCAGTGATCTGACTGTATGATACTATGCTATCACCACATAAAGAGCCACCTAGCACAGAGCCACCTAAAGAAACCCTTCAACTTCACTCAGCAATACATCAAAACTCAACTGATCAATAGTGACAAAGGAACTGCACTAATGCAAGATGTTAAAAGGGGTGATGGGAGGCTTGGCATCCAGGAACTCTACATTCTCTGCCACAAACCTAAAACTGCTATTTAAAACAATCAAATGTATTTATTTTAAATGACAGGAGAGGATAAAAATAAAGTACCTACTCGGTGCCGGGTGTGAGATCTGTCGGTATTCACAGCATCTTCTCATTTAGTTTTTTTTTTTTTCTCACAGAATCCATTGTTAGCCAAATCTACACAGAACATTAGTTTCATCTAGACTGTACACAGAAAAGAACATTTCTCTTGGTCCATTGTTCCCAGGGCAGCATACTTTTAGAGAAGCTGAAAGTTTATATCCAGCAGACAAACTTTTAAAAATTCTAAATATTCAGCAGACACCCTGTTCTCCACATCTAGAAGCTGTGTTGCCCCTTGGTTAATGAGATAGCAGAGCCTCAGGTAGAAATCTTAGAGTCACACCATCCCTGTCCCTACTGAGGGTCCTGGCTCTGTCCTTGCAACCTTGTGTTTCCAGGTGTCTCAGTCAGCTCTCCTCCAAGAAATAGAACCAACAGGAGTTTGCGGGTTTGTTTAGGAGGGTTGTTTTGGTTTTTTGCTAAGAGTTTATTTTAAGGGATTGGCTCTCTGACCATTGCAAGCTTCAGATCATCAGGGCTGTCTAGCCAGCTGAGAACTCTGGTAAGAGTTAACCCTTTGGTTGAGTCTGCAATGTGCAGGGCGATCCAGCCAGCTCGAAGTTCAGCTGATGAGCAGGCAGTATGCAACAGGAAGGTTTTCAGTAGTCCAGTCTAGGCCAGAACAAGCTAAGTTCCTCTCTCTTTCTCTCTCTCTCTCTCTCTCTCTCTCTCTCTCTCTCTCTCTCTCATTATTTTATATATATGAGTTTTTTGATTGCATGGATGTAAGTGCATCACATGTGTGCTTGGTGTCCACAGCAGTCAGAAGATGTCCAGTTCTCTGGGCCTGGTTATAGACAGTTGTGAGAAATAAATTTGTTGTCTCCTACAAGATCAACAAGTGCTCTTGCCCCTGAGCCATCTCTCCAGGCTCTATCATCTCTTCTTTATTATATCTATTAAGTGTTTGTGTAGTGCATGTGTGTACACAAATACATGTTCTATGGTATGAAGACAACTTGTGAGGTCAGTTCTTTCCTCCTACCATGTCGGTCCCGGAGTTAGAGCTCAGGTCATCAGGCGTGGCTGCCAGCGCCTTTACCTCTGAGTCACCTTGAAGGCTATAGGTTATAATGCTGAAGCAAAATTCTTTTTTCCCTGTTCTATTAGCTACTTTTCTCATTGAAATAACCAAATTCCTGAGAAAAGCAACTTAAGGAAGGAAGATATTGCTTTCTCTCACAATCTGAGGATGCAGTCCACAGAGGACAGCAACAGGGTCTTGAGGCAACTGATGACGTAGATTCTCCGTCAAGAAGCAGAAGGTTGACACTTCTGTTCTACTCACTTTCTATGTTTTATTATGTCTGGGATCCCAACCCAGGGGTGACGTTGCTCACAATTAGGGTGGGTCTTTTCTCTTCAGTTAAACCTTTTTAGAAATGCTCTTAGAGATGTACATGCTTGGGTACATGTTTTCTCAGTGATTCTGAATCCTGCTAAGTTAACAACCAGGATTACCCATCATAAATCTACCTCTTGTCAACTTGACAACAAAACATACCATTTTCTAATCATAATATTTCACTCCTGGCCTCTAAAAATCTCATGTTCATCCCATATTACCAAAGGCAGTTAGTCCATCTCTAAAAATACCCAATCCTAATAGTTACAACATTGTTCAAAAGAAAATGTAAGTGCATAGTCTCTTCTGAGACTCAGGGAACCTCTTGACTGTGAGTTCCTATCAAATCAAGAACTAAGTTACACATGGCTAGCATACAGTACCCCCCCCCCCCGAACAAACACTCCCATTTCAAAAGATGGTGACAGAGTCAGGAAAGGTGGGAATCAAAGCAATACCAAAGATAGCCAGGCAAACACCAAAGCCTCCAGCTCTAAGTTTGGCACCTGGGACCCATGAAATCATCTGGACTCCAATAGCCTTGGGTCACCCTACCTCTTCAGCTTTGTTACCTGAGCACACACAGCCTCTCTGTAGAGCTGACGGCCTTCCATGACTGAAGTTTTCCTCCATAGACATTTGGTGATTCTGGTGTCTCCAGCATTCTGGGATCTCCACTGCAACTGAGGCTCCTCATTCTTATCTTTACTCAACAGTCATTCGGGACCTCTTTATGGGACTTTAACCCTGCCACACATTGTATATTGTCAGTGATTTTTGTGACCTTGATGAACGCCTCTATGGTCCTGTGTCTCTTGTAGTTTACACACATGTTAAGCTACTACTAGACAGGCAGTGCTGTCAAGTTTTGTCAGTAGCTAGAATTGAGGGACTCAGGCACATGTCTATACATGCTGATCCTCTCCAACCACGAAAAATGTCTTCCTGGAAGTCTGCGTATGATCTCTAAACACATCACCATGGCCAGGAAGACTTTTTCCCCAGGGAGGCCCATGTCTTCCTTTACCATTTTAGTCATTCAGTTTATCTTTACCAACCTCTTCCTCGATGCTAAGAATCTATGAACCTCAGACACAAAACACAAATCAGAGCTATTTACCATGCATCAAACCATTGTCACTGGAAACACAACCTGTCAGCCCATCACATTGTCATTGTGGGCACAAAACTTCTTAGAAATGATTGTCCTGCCTAGAGCACCTGGGAAGCTGAGGAAGAAGTCGGACGTAGACACAGCCTTGAGGAATGAGTCTGATTCATGTAGAGAAAACAAAAACAAACAAACAAAAACAGTTTAAAAAGAAGAGGAAGGAAAAATCAAGGGCCCTTGAAAGAAGCATCCTTAGTGTGAAATACTGTGTTTAAATAAGTAAGAGTGCGAAGATGGACCATGGAGACTAAGAAGCACAGTGGCCACATATCAGGGACAGTGACTGGTGGGAACAGAAGCAGGGAGGACTCTGTGCTCAGGTTTTACTGATTAATTATATCATCGACAGAGGAGAGGACAAGTCTCTTAGACTGAGAGAATGAAAGGGCTTTCATGCACAATCTCTAGAACACAGAGCCAGGGTTTCATAGTCACAGCCTGGAGCCCTTGTTCCTCTTGTACATAACTGGAAGAGTAGGAGAGAACTGTCAATCAAATGACTCGAGCATTGAGAGAAGGCGCTGAAGAAGGAAGCATTGGCACATTCTCCTGCTGCGTTTTATTAAAGTGAGTAGAGGCACCATGACCTCTTTTTTAAATTCTAGAGGCATCATAATCTCTTCTGAAGTACAACCCACATCCCAGGATTACTCCTGCTTTCCACAGTTATCATCAAAACACCATTGACTGTGGTAACTAACTCGTGTGAATCACTGTGCACACACCAGCATTGTGGGAACTAACCCCTGTGAATCACTGTGCACACACCAGCATTGTGGGAACTAACCCCTGTGAATCACTGTGCACACACCAGCATTGTGGGAACTAACTCCTGTGAGTCACCCACCCTGCACACACCAGCACTGTGATAACTAACTCCTGTGAGTCACCCTGCACACACCAGCACTGTGGGAACTAACTCCTGTGAGTCACCCTGCACACACCAGCACTGTGGGAACTACCTCACTATCCTGAATGCACTAATTTTAATCTGGAAAGTTCATCTCTACAGAAGGAGGTTGATTTCACTTTCAAGTCAGAAAATGCCATCGTTCATCTTGCTCTCCTGCTGCAGGCTAGCTTAAAAACTAAACTGACTCATTAGATTCATTGCTTTAAAGCAGTACATGTGAGTTTTTCCAAAACACATCCAGAGGTTTCCATGAGCAACACTGAAGACACTTTCACAAGAATCTCTGACACTCAAAGCTTCCTTCATGAATCAGGGCTCCTTTTCCAATGTCCTCACTTCATTTAGTGTTCCTACATGGTGCTTACACAGCACAGGCATCAGTACCAGCCGATGATGTGGGACTGGGAGGGGCCTTGTTTCTGTCTGACATTGCTCATCACTGTTAGCTGGACTATGGCTGGCTTGGCCGCACTGAGGTATCCAGTCTATGTAAGCAGGAACAAGGCATGGCCAGTACTGTGTCTCCATCACCTAGGGTGGTACCTGGACATTGAGCATGTGCGTAAGGTTAGTATCAATTGCCAGCTTGACAGGATCTTGAACCATCTAGTGACTTGAACCTGCAGAAATAACAGTCCCAAAAGGGGAAGGGACTGGATTTGAAAAGATAAAGAAGACAGAAAGTTAGGACTGGAAGCTTTTGTATATGCTAACAGTTTATGCCAAGCAGATTTATCAAGAAATACAGCATCATATATACTACTTTTAAAAGGAAAATGAACTGAGGTCAGCAGAAAGCGAAATCAAACAATGTTGGCAAAGAGAATACAAGATATCTCTCCCTTCCTCCCTTTCTCTCTCCCTCCCTCTCTTTTCCTTGTTTGTCTTTGTGAAGGGTTTTGCTGCAATAATAGCACAAGTACTTACTACCACGGTGTGTAAACAATATCTACTGAATGAATGAGCCTGGTGGAGAAAGCCATTCCACCTTCATCTCCTCTGCCATGCAGCAAGCTAAAGACTGCATATTTATTTCTTCCCGCCCCCCATGACCCATAATTTCTCAGTCTGCCATATTGAAGAAGGCATTATATAAGGGAATTATGGCCTTGCTGGTGACAAATAGAAATTTACAGTCATAAAATGTCATGACTGTCTCTAGTGATCTCCATCTTTTTACAGGTAACTCCATCTCAGAGAGGAGACACAGCTGACTGTCTTTCTTCTTCCTCACTTTTGAGACTCTGCTGTGCACCAGACACTAAGAGATATGCTGGGACTGTTCACAGCCCCCACAGCAGTCTGGCTCTCATGGACTAACCTTTAAACAAACACAGAGGTCGATACATAGCCCCTCAACCTGGGCCACTCCTGCTCACTAGACTCTCTTAGACACATCTATGAAAGTAAACATTGGGCAGTATTCTCCATCTTGAGCCAATACAACCATGCAGGTATGATCAAGACCAGTAGATCACTGGAGACTAATGTCTCAAAGTCTTTTCCCACTATACACTTAGGAATGGTGGTGGAAAAGATCTTTATGATGGACAAACCAAAGAGGACCACCCTAACCAGATCAAAGCTGCTATCACCAGTAGTAGGGCCAGTCAACAGCAGGAGCCTATTGACTCCATACAGAAAAGGGTGCATGAACACTAATGTCACATGCCTGCCCAAGTGTATCACCAAATCCCAACAGATAGACATTCTGTGAAATCACACACAATGCTAATGTCATAAGAACTTAAGCCAAGTCTCTAGGATTGGTCCAGATTAAGAAAGACCAGACATAGAAAAAAAAATGTTAAGATTTAGGGTTATGGTTTTCTTTTACCTTTATGTTTGTAAAATCTAAACCAAATTATTAAACTAAATAATAAAATTGTGTAAAGACTCCTGATTTTGAACATTTTACTCCCACAGCTTACATTATTGTCTGGTGTCACCCTGGGACTGCAGTAGCTGTCACCCAAGCTTTGAATTACAGAGGAGAGGTGTGACTGCTGTTATTTCAACCAGCCCATCAGTCAGCAAACTTAAACCATCCACAGCAACCTGTATCCACAAGTCTATTTTTGTGTGTGTGTGTGTGTGTGTGTGTGTGTGTGTGTGTGCTCATGCATTCACATACACATAAGTGGGCATGCACTTGCGCAGAGGATGGGGAATACCCTTTGGACCCTTTTATTCTTTATTCTTTATTCAGCTACACACAGGTCTTACCCTTGTTCTTTGATCTCCACAAGAATCCTAGAGGGCTGAGAAGCAGCTTGTGTGGTCCCTGGGGACTATGGCTGTTCTCACTGCTCCAACAGGTCTCCTTGGGTGTGGTACCACAGAGTCAATAGAAGGTGTGGCTATGAATTTTCCTTCTTACCTGTGTAGACTCATGAGCACATAGCAGCCACTCCAATCCATCTTTCTCTATTACCCTGTGTGTCCTGCCCATCTTTGCCCTCACTACTTGGGACTCTTGAATCCTCTCCTCATAATATTCTCCCCTCTTGGACCTGCCTTCACCCACACCTGTTTCTAAATCAGGCTCAAGGACAGATCATGTATCCATGTTGCCAAGCATGACTCAGAAAGACCTCCTGAAAGCGAGTGATTAATGATGGAACTGACAGGCTTTTGGTAGAACAATACTCTGTAAGGTCAGTCTGCAGATAAAGTCTGCGTTTCCCTTCACATCTCAACATGAAGCAATGCCCACACCATGCTGTCATCTGCTTATTCTCCACATTCTGCTATATCTTTTTTGCTGGGAGCCTACTGTGTGTTGTGTATCTGCTGAACATCTGGATACACCAAGACAATGAATAAGAAATTAAGGTTGATGTTCATATCATCACCCTGAACCCAGGGCCAAGTTGACCTTGCATAGGTCAGCTCTTGCTATGTACTCATACTAACATGCCCCTGCAACACAGAGGCCATTCAGGCTGTGTATATGTTTCTGATGGCTTTAGCAACAGGCAAGAGCTCTATTATGCCCTTCAGAATGCACAGAGGTCAGAGTTCATGCTGTACTGATACCTGTACTTGGCTACCATCATGGCTGGTAAACTATGAGATGGGCACTATGGTCCCACTCCCACAAATTTTGACATCACCCTTGTCCTGTCTCTGCTTCTTTTCTTTTCTAGGTGTGTGGGCAGAGAAGGGGGACAGTACAGCTGTGGAAGTACCTGTGTAGACTCATGAGCACATACCTACTAGGACTCTGTGGACCCCAACATCGCTATGTACTTTTCCTACTTACCCTACAACCAGCCATGAGCACTTCTACCTGCCTTGGGCCCCAGCTCAGGTCCACAATTCACTACAGAAGACTGGAGCCTTGCCCATTCCTGAAATTCTCTGGCTGTCTAAACTATGACTCAAAAATCAATATGGTTTTTAATTCTCAGAATGGGAGGCTATTTCTGAGGAACCTGGCCCAAACCTTCCTGATTTTATAAACAGAGCTGTTCTGGGAATTGATCAGCTTCTCAGTGAGGAAAAGATAAATGATTGTGTAGGCCCTGCCCAACATGAGCTCACGTGAAGAAGCTCAGTGGGATGACATCAACTGGGTATCCATGAGCTAGCAGAGTATTTCCTTCATCCTGAAAAAAGAAAAGAGGAATATGGCTGAGGATGACCTTGGACATCTGACCTTGGTACTCTTAGCTGGCCTGTTCTGTAAGGTTGAGTATGTAGGCTCTGGAGTGAGTCAATCAATGTCTGGGAGCCTGATTTATGGCCAGTGATGCCAAGGAAAGGAAGATACATTGACTAAAGACAAAACAGGAAAAAAATAAAATGTTTCTGAGGCAGTAAGTCTTGCTGGGGGAAGGGGTGAGGCATCTCCAGGTGGTTGTTTCTCTAAGGAGCAGAACCTAGAAGAGCTAGAGCAATCCCCACACTGTAACCCATAGGAATGATGAGATATGCCAGGCACCATCCGGGATCTGGGAAGTCAAGTGCTAAGTGCAGGGGTTTGGTGGACCCTGGAAGACTTTCTCCAGTCTTTTCCACCCATTCTTGATTCCAAAACACTAAATGCAGAAAGAAGCACAAAATGCACTGCAATGCATGGTGGTTAGGAGTTCACTGTGAAACCTTCAATCAACAGCAAGGCGATGCTTTGCAGGAAATGCAAGGGGAAAGTCTTGACAGAGACGAGGGAGCAATCACAGTCATTGCAGGCTGGAGTAAGAAGAGCCAGCCCAGCTATAGGTGACCATCTGTTGTGCCCACTAGGGACAGGAAATTCTCCATTTATGCCTGATCTGCATTAAAGGCCTCACAGCCAGAGAAGGGTGGCCCCTCTAGGACACATGCCCAGAGTCCTGGATGAAGTCATTGCCGTGTGCTGTTATTCTAGTTTTTAAAGGAAAGAATTCCCTCTCGAGAGCAAGGATCATTGCCAAATTGCTTGGTTACCAAGAGTGTGTTTGTAGTCATGTTTACAAACCCCATCTATCTCCTTTCCCTGTCTTCATCACCAGAAACCATCTTGGTTCATTTCCCAGGCCCTGGTTTTGAGATCAGACTGCTGGAGGCTAACTTCAAATTCTCTCCCGTTTGGGAGCTGCACAATAAGATTGTCCCTATATCTCAGCTGCCATCATGTCCAGTAGATAAATGAGCTGCTTCAAGCCATATTTCCATCTTCTTGTTTCCCACATTGTGCCAATGTCCTTTGACTGAGTACCTACTGTGTGCCAGGCCTCCACTGAACATCTGGTGCAATGATTCTAGGCATTCCAACCTATGCTATCCTCACAATAAGCCTATGAAGGATGTAGGAATAATCCTTACTGATAGAGCAAATAGAATGCCAGAACACTCTGAATAATGTGATAAGGGCCTGGGAAGATGGCACCATCAGTAAAATGATTTCTGAGCGATCATGGAAACCAGAGTTCAATCCAGTCCCTAAGTAAAAAGTAACACAAAAAGGCACACACCTTATAAAGCTAACACTGGGAAAGTAGGGTCAGGAAGATTCTTCAGGCTCACTGGCTAGCCTGTCTACCTAAATTAGCAAGCTCCAGGTTGAGTGAAGGAGCCTGGCTCAAAAGAAAAAATAAATAAGGTGAAGAATGATTGAGGGAAATATCTGATGTTCATATCTGGCCACCACATGCACACAAATACACATACAAGCATATCTACATACACATACGTGCACAAATACATACATATATACACATACAAAAATGTAATATGGTCCACCAATGTCATATTGTTCCTAAGTGTGAGGGGCCAGATTTGAACTCCGAAAGTCTGATCCTAAATCTCATGCTAATCTACACTCTGTCAAACCTCATAGCCCAGCGGTGCTACACTGCATGCTGGGGGGAAAAATGGAGATAGGAACAACTGGGCACACACAGAGGCCAAGGTCATCTGGAGTCCCTCATTGAACAATGTCCCAAATTTGTCTCCTAGACCTTGAGTCCTCTACACCATCATGGCTGCATCTCACGTGTGCCCAGAACTTAGGACCTATCTTCAAAACACCACTGTGAATAAATGGAAACCATTCTGAGCTACGTGAACACAAGAGCTGAGATCTCATCCTGTGGCTTCATGGTCCCATATCTGCTGGGAAGAAGGGGCTGAAAATACTGAAGGGACTCTGTGAAGGCTGCAGTCTGGGATACCAGAGGCCTCCAAGAGATTTTTTCCCTCGGTCTGTCTTTGAAGTCTCATGCTAGGTCTTTTTATTTCTTCTACCACCCTCTCTGAGTAGATACGGCCTCATAGAGTTCGCTCAGCAAGCAGCCAGCAACATCTCCAGGGCCCCCATGTCCTGGTACAGGCACTGATAAACCACCCACGGTGATGGTGACACTGTGGTAAGCCACAGAGGGGAAATAACCTGCTCCTATGAAGACTGGATGCCCAATCTTAACCCCTTTCTTAAGTTCCAAGAATGACAGACAGATACTGAGAAAGTCCTGTGTCCCCCATGATAGTGTTGATCACACTCCACGGAGATGCAGAGCACAGAGGAACGGGGGGGGGGGTGTGCAGGCTGGAGTTGGGGCTGTGATTCAAAGCGGTCTGGAAAGGTGTCACTCAGAATGGGGAAAAAAAGGCAGCTAGGGGGTGAGGCAGAAGAAAGAGCAAGTGGAGGGATCCTGAAGCAGGAGTGTGTATAACATGCCAAAAGTCCGAGGTCCACTAGAGGACACCACCTCTTCCTCTATGAGCACAGTGTTCTGACATCAGGGCAGCAGATAGCTGGGGCATCATGCAAAAAGGCCACACTGCATCTAAAACCTTGTTCCTCCGTGGAACACACATGCAGACTCCCCCATCTATCTGAGCTTTCCCAGCCCTCAAAACAGGGAGCTATAAAATATGCAGTAACAGCAGAGCGGAACAGCGTAAATGACAATTTACCTTCAGCACTCAGAGGAGAAGAAAATCAGTTTCTCGAGTGTCCTGTCACTTAGACACAAGAGCCCCTGGCTTTCCCTACATTTCTGCTTCCATACATGTGGGCACACCTTTTGCCAGGGCTAATACTGTGACAGCAACATCATTTGATGCCAGAAGAGAAACATTGCCAGCTGCCTCACTGAGACATCCAGGACCGGGTGACATTGGCAGAGAACTCATCACAGAAGGCCATGGCAAGGCAGAGAAGTCCAGTGACTCAGCTCATAGTAATGGGGTAGGGTTCAAGAAAAGGTATCCAAAGGGAACAGGCCATCTGCCTTCCTGGGCTGCTTCTGCATTGTTTCTGCTACAGAAACTAGTGAACCAGCTTTGCAAAGGATGGCCTTCACTGAGGCCGGACCTACCTAGAACCTAACATGCTGGGAATCCAGCCTTTGGAAATGAAGCAGGGGAGTGGATGCAATGCAGGGGCTGCCAGCTGGCTGGGAGCCTGTACCAGCTCACCATGCCTGTGGTGGGGATGCTCGGGAAGACAGGGCTCTGATGGAAAATATGGAGAGCAGACAAAATAAAACACAATAAAGTAAAAATAAAACAACCTCATTACTAATTCAGCAGAAGGCCAACCCCAACTGTGGCCAACTAGGACTCTTCTAATTTGGTCGGCATGTCTTATTTTAAATTGAACAGTTTATTTCCAGACTAGCCTGGGGCTGTGTCTACACAGTCGTAGAATCACAGAATTTCTGAGTTGGAGGAACATTTGAGGTCATTCAGACCAACTATCTACTTTCCGGGACCTGGCACTGAGGTCTGGAGTCTGAAGGACATGTCAAGACCACCATCCTACCTGTGTAGAGAAGGAATGAAGAATCCTTTGCGAGCTTGTAATCTAAGTTTCTCTTGCTTCCCAGAGATACACGAGTCCATGCCTGAATCAGGCTGGCCTAAGCTCCTTATGTGTGTTAAGATGCTTGTCATCAAGCTTGATGACCTGAGTTTGATCCCCAGGACCTACACACGTTGTCCTCTGACCTCCACACACATATACACTCATATACATGCACTAAATAAATAAATAAATGTAATAAAATAAAAAGGGAAAAAGAGTCTGTGACTAAATGCCATTGGTATGTTGGTGCTAAATACAGGGTGCCATTGGAAACAAATGCCTGGAAATGTCTCATTCTCCTTTGATTTTCTAATAATGGCTTCTCTGTTTCCACGACTCATATCCTTGGATATTATTTTTACTGCTTTTATTCTCCTCCTCCTCTCATAAAAGAATCCCATTTATTTCTAAATGTGTCTTTCTCTTCAGAAAGTGTCTACTGCCAATCACCCTCTGACCTCAGAGTGCAGAGTAACACTTGGGCCAGCAGCAGGCAGCAGGCGGCCATGTGATGTGACGTCCATTTCATGGAGAACACAAGAGAGCTGAGTTGAAAGAACAATTATGGTTACACACTCTTAGTTAGTCTTCATTGCTCATTTTCTAAGAATGATGTTAGGCAAAGTCTTCCAGGCTAAGAAATGGCCTGTGACTGAACCCTTGGCATCCCCCTGCCAGCATTTACACATGTATTCAATTTTCCACTTTGGTGACTAATCTTATGTGATATGGTAAAGCAAGCAGAGTCCATGCAAAGAGAGATGGGAGGGGGACCCAAAGATCTACAACAGCTCCCAAAATGCAGATAATCCTTGGGCTCCAGTCTTAAGAAGATTAGTGCGAGCAGTACCACAGAGCAGGCAGAGCACAGGCCTGAACAGTCCCTGAGATTCTGCGGCTGTGCTGTTCCATTTATTCTGAAGACTCAAAGGATGTGCAGCAAAGACAGCAAGTGGGGGGAGGTGCTTCAACGAGGCTTCCAGAAAGAGGCTTGGACAGACACCGGCCAAGCAAAAAGAAGGGAGCATCGAAAGGAAGTATTGCTGAGGCACAATGCAAGCAGGAGAGCGACCGCACAGGGTGTGCTGGGACATACACAAGATTTAGTAGGGATGGAACATAAAACACTGGGGTCTGGAGATGAAGGGGCAGACACAGGCTGGACCAGGAAGATCATCACTTATCAAGTTAAGCAGCTCAAGCCTGCAGGGCAGATCTTAACTCAAGTTCCAGAAAAGGAGTTTTCTGAGTGCTCTGCAATCCTCCTCAAAATATCTGTGTCCATGTATTTTTCATAAATGTTTCAAAGACATCCATGACTCCCAAAAGTTTAAGATCAACAGCCAGAGGGAATGAGAGGCCTTTGCTTTTTCTGTTTGTATTTTTTTTTAATTTTCTTCCCATGAATTCAGCTTTAGACCGATGGTATTTATGTTTTCTTGTAGAAAAGATAGCAAGAAGTAGTTAAAATATGCCCAAGGCTTATGGGGTGGGTTAGGAATATATAAAAATAGATAGTAGCAAGGCATCTAAATACTCCCGAGGCATCCCAGCACTTGGGAGGCAGAGACAGCTGGAGCTCGGGAAGGTCTAGAACAACCAGGGATGTACAGTGAAACCCTGTCTCAAAAGGGGGTTGGGGTAGAAATAGCACCTTACACTTATTCAGGTGAGTATGAGGACAGTAAGATGACCATCAAAGAAGCAAATGCAGTCAGAGACAGTGGTCCCTCACCCCAAGACCAGTATCTAAAAGTGGAGGAAAAATGAACACACAGGTGGAAGGAAGAAGTAGCCCAGGAAGCTGAAGGAGACAAAAGTACAAATTAGATGCTACCAAGGATGGAACCAAACACTAACTGCTGTCAAGAAAGCAACCAATGAGGTCTTAGAACTACTAATTGGGGTTTGCAAGAATGAGGTTACAGGTCACCTTGGCTAGAAAAGCAGTGTCATCCACAGGGAGAGTGATTTGGGGTCTATTTGCAAGGTTTTGGAGAAGAGATGATGTATGTGAGAGACAAGAAAGAAGATAGCTATAAATGCAGCAGAAGTGTGAGGGATGCTTCTCATCTTGCCCTCAGCATTGAAGAGCCTTGAATGTCTATTAGTAGACAGAGAACAGACAAGCAGAGGAGAAGGTGCAGGTCTGAGGAAGAGGGGGAGCAGAGGAAACTGTACCTCTGAGGAGACAGTGTGAATAGCACTGAGGTTAGCTGTCCCTACAGACTAATGCGTTTCTGAATCACATAGGGTTCTATAGTGAAGCTGCCAGGCCTAGTAGTTGATGGAGTTGGGAAGAAAAGTTGAGGCTCCCACTATCCCACACTCCAAAGTGTGGTGGTGGCATGTAGAGCTCCTCCTCCCTCGGGAGAGAACCTCTGTCCACTTCCTCTTTCTGTGGTTTTGAAAATCAGCATCTGTGTTGTTCATGGTAGGCTCTAAAGGGCTGCAGTTGGCTGATAACCATACACTCTTCATCCAACCCTGAGTTAGCCATGGCTTAGGACTAATGCCCAGAGAACATATCCAGCTATGTCTGCCAAAGGTCAGCCTGACAGTCAAAATTGTTTTATTTCTTTGTCATTGATCAAGAATAAGGAGTGGACACACCCATTCAGCTTGGTACATGTAGTTGGGTGGAGCCAGGGAGCTCATGTCTTGGAAAAATAGAAGCAGAACTTAGTGACTTAGTGAATTAGACAAGTGGATCAAATAGACAGAAAAAAAAAAGATGATGTTTGCCAAGAATGAAGTTAAGAATGAGCGTCACATATGTATAGAGGCTGAAGAGTCAAGGTCTCTCTCAACAGAAAGAAATGAGAGCGTGAAAATCCAGCTTCTCTTCAAAGCCAAGGGAGTATGTTCCCATTACCACACTCCTATCAGGTCATATCCAAAGAGAGAGTTTATGTGTTTAAAATATGAGGGGTTTAAAAGTCAGGAAAGATAAAGAAAGTGGATTTTAAAAGTTACCTATTGAGAAAGAACAAAGAATATAAAAGCAAAGGCAGCTGAGAACTTTTGTGAGCATCCCAAGTCTTTTTAGAAGACAGTAACAGTGTAAAAAAAAAAAGTGGTCATGTCTTTTGAACAATAAATTAAAGAAGATATCAGAAGATGAAAAGATCTCCCATGTTCATGGATCGTTAGGATTAACAGGGTAAAAATGGTCATTCTACCAAAAGTGATCTATGGAGTCAAAGTAATCTCCACCAAAATTCCAACACAATTCTTCACAGAACTTGAAAGGACAACTTTTAGTTTCATATGGAATCATAGAAATACACAATTTAGCTAAAACAACCCTGAATAATAAAAGAACTACTAGAGGTATCACCATCACTAATCTCAAATTATGCTACAGAGCAGTGGTAATTAAAAAAAAAAAAAGTATGGTATTAGCACAAAAAGAAACAGGTATTTGACAAATGGAATAAAATTAAAAATTCAGAAATAAGTCCACACACCTATGCATACTGATTTTTTTAATAAAGAAGCCAAAAATGCATGTTGAAAAAAAAAAGATAGCCTTTTCAACAAATGGTGCTGATCAAACTCGATGTCTGCGTGTAAAAGAATCTAAATAGATCTATACTTACCACCTG
The DNA here is from genome assembly GCA_004025045.1 of Sigmodon hispidus. Taxonomy (NCBI): domain Eukaryota; kingdom Metazoa; phylum Chordata; class Mammalia; order Rodentia; family Cricetidae; genus Sigmodon; species Sigmodon hispidus. The sequence continues at coordinate 102,967 of PVIH01004088.1, forward strand.
CATAAAACTCAGCTCCAAATGGACCAAAGACCTCAACACAAGGCCAGATGTGCTGAATCTGATAGAATAGAAAGTGAGAAATAGTCTTGAACTCTCTAAGTCTAAAGGAGTGTATTTCTGGCAAATACATTAGAGATTAATGTCTAACATAGTTAGAAAATTATGTAGTTCTGTTTATTTGTGGAATTAAAGCAGTAGGGGAGGTTCTTTATCTAATCTGAAAGAGAGAGAGTTCTTTCTGTTTGATTTTGTTGCCTGAAGTTCCATAAGAGACTAGCATACCAAATTTTAGGACCAGATAAGAAAGCTTAACTTTATTTTAGAAGAATGAAGAGTCTAAAATAGAGCTTAAGACAGATTCCAAAGTTTAATTATCCTGAGTTTTAGGCAACATTAATATAACCAAAATGAACAAGTGAGGGCTGGTGCTGAGCATCACAGCGTTGCCCAGCATGCAATGAAGTCTCAGGCTCATCTTCAAGACTGGAAAACAAAAGTTACATGACTGTTAGAAAGGCATCTGGATTTTACTGGACCAAAAGCCTTCTCCACAGCATGAAACTCATGTCTGATACTGCAAAGCTAGTCAAAAGCTTACTGCTGGGGGGGCCATAAAGGGGAACTTACTATTGCTGTTTGCTAAGTGGTCATGTTGTCAAACCACCTTCTAAATATTTATGTTCCCACCCTTTGACATGGGCTGCTCCCAACCTTTGTCAGAGAAGTATCTTTTGCAGTGAGCAGCAGTGAAGGCCTGGTTTATAATTGGCCAAAACGATGAGATTAAGTGATCGGGAATGGTCAGCCATAGATGGAACAAACCTGCCAACCTCCCCTGACCACCACCAGGGAATACTGGGGAAAAGAGGGTGAAATGATGTAAGAGCCATGAGATGCTGTCCTCTGACAGGATGTGGCTGTTGCACAGATGAACTCATGAGTACTGTGGTAACTTGCACAGAACCTTTACCAGATCAAGCCAATAAAAACTCCAGCATGGATGGAGGGGGCCTCCAAGGCTGCCACCTCTGAAAAGCTTTTGTCATTTGATGGAGGTGGACAGAGAACACCTTTCTTTAGGGGAATGCCTGCTGGTAGGTTTCTCAGGCCCCAAGGGATGACCCAACACCGAGATGCTTATGGGTAGAACTAATTGAACTCTGTAGGTTTAAAACGAGGTGAGGTGTGAAGTTATAAATTGATGGAAAGTGTGGAATAAGGTTTATTTTTTACATATATGGAATTTTCAAAGAATAAACAAATATTAATTGAAATGTTATAAGATAAAGTTTTGCTATATAAAGCAATAACTTTTATTTACCATGACAGTGTAGCCTCGTCATTGGTTTTGACTTTTGGTTTTTTGCTTCCCATCCCACAATAAAAGAATTTACAGTTCAGTTAGATCAACTTGATATTGCAAGATAGTCTTAACTTTAATCAGATAGTTTTCTTCCTTTTTATTTTTTGTGTTGTAATTTATTTGTTTTGTTTTGAGATAGGATCTTGCTGTGTAGCCCAGGCTCTAAAAAGCTTCTGCTAACCTCAAACTTGAAACAATTCTCCTGCAGTAGCCCGAGTGCTGGGATTGCAGGCATGAGCCACAACATGTGCAGTTTTATCAGTTTGAGCTCATACCTCTCTGTGTAAAGCCATTAATTTTCTCACACACTTAAGAGAAAGAGAGAAAATATTTTCTTCCTAATATATGCCTTAATTAAGAGAAATTTGAAGGGGAGAAGATTAATCACAAATGAATCCTTCCAAAGTTCCCATTGTGTGGAAACGGCCGAAATTGCCAAGCAACTCATTTATATAAAAATGGGAGGTCTCTGGCAGGAATGAGAAGATATCCTTAACTTTGAAGTAACTGGTTTATCTTTTTTATATAAATTCCCCATCGCTGGCTTTCAGCACTGTTGCCAGATTCCATGAGAAGATACCCAAAGATAAGTTACAAAGAACAGCAGGCAGTTCTGTGGTTGACCAGGGACCTCCCAGCTTCCTCCCCAGGGCCTTCAACAGACACTGAAATTCTTTTTTTAATATTTATTTTTATTTTATATGAATTGGTGTTTTGCCTGCATTTATAACTGTGAAAGGGTGTCAGACCTTGGAATTACAGACAATTGTTAGCTGCCATGTGGATGCTGGGAATTGAACTCAGGTCCTCCAGAAGAACAGGCAGTGCTCTTAATCGCTGAGCCATCTCTCCAGCCCCGACAATGAAATTCTTAACTGTCCTTCCACATGGGGCTTACCACCATGCTCTGATGTCTACGTGGTGGCCACTCAGCTCCTTGGGACCTCAAGAGACCCAAAAGCCTTGGTCTTTCTGTGTACTTCCTCTGCTAGTCAGTGAGGAAAGATTTCCCTGAGGTCTGGAACATGCAGAGTGGAGGTCTCTGCACCCCAGGCAATAGATGTAGATTTCACTACAGATGCTTTGCTGTCTCCTCACCATCTTGAATGTCAAGGGAAGAAGAAGAAAGAAGGGGTGGATGGGAAGGTTCTACTTGGAATATGCAGGTAGGCAGTACTCTCTACCACTAACCCTGACACCCCAAAACCCTCAGCTTAATCTGCCTCCAGAGTCCAAATATCCTCGGCTACTTAAAAAATACTGGGGTGCTCTTCCCTCTATTTCTTCACTAGATAAATAATTATAATTGTTTTTACTATTGAGTAACTTAACTATGTCCAGACCTGGAATGATTAACAGAAAAACACACATAGTCCTATCATCTAGCTATGTTAAGCACTGAGGAGATAAAAACACATGGGCTGGCAACGTCCCCAGTCAGCTCTGAATTCCATGGCCTCTGACTCACTCCTGTGCCTACACCATCTGGGTCATGAGTCTGCACCATGAATATTTAATGATGTGTGATAAAAGGTGCTATGAAATACTACTGTGTTCAATGAGAACTTGTCATACTCAGAATGCCTGAGAACATGGGACCCTGAAGAAGTACTTCCTATTGGCAGGTGTATCATAAATCATATTGTATTCAAGGTCGCCATTATCTGACCTTAGAGCTGGAAGAAAAACAAAAGGTCCATCCAATTCAACCTCTTCACCTACAAATGGAAAAAGTGCAATCCAGGGTCCCACAATAATCACTCAAAATGGGGCTGCAAACGATGTCTCTGGTGTTGCTCAGTTAATGCTTTTTCCATCGTGACTCATTGCTTTCATGAGAAATAAAATAAAGCCCCCGTGTCCTCACCTCAGCCATCGGCAGGAACTGATAGGAGAGCAGACAAGGTTACCATGCTTGATTCCTCTGCCTGGTTTCCCAGGCCCTCTGATCTCTCCTGACTGTCCAGCGCCTCTCCCTCTGCAGCTGTCTCCAGGGTTTGCCCCATTTCCTCATAACTGCCACACTCAGTCCCATTCTCTCTGCTCTTGGCTGCAGCTGGCTGATCTAATCAAGGCACTGGCCTGCCTAATGCCCCTTTAGTGATTTCAAATCCTACCTTGTGAACAGAACTGCCTGGCCATGCCTCCCACACCTGCCCCACGTCACTGACCAAGATTCCTCAAGTGTGTATATATATATATATATATATATATATATATACATATATATAAAATTACATAATATTACAAGATACAAATAACATAAAAAGGAAACAGTAGGGGCCACCTACATGGCTCAGCAGGTAAAGGTGCTTGTTGCCAAGTCTAATAATCTGAGTTTGATCCCTGGAACCCACATAGTGGAAGAAGCATGCTTCTTCCTAAAAGTTATTCTCTGGCCTCCACAGGTACACCATGGCATTCACACACGCACACACACACACACACACACACACACACACACACACACACACACACAATGTAATTAATTTTTTAAGGAAAAGTGGGGCTTAAAAAGGAACAAAAGCATGCATAATCCACCAGCAACAATGTAACACTGAAAAGTACCAGTCAACAATCTTCTTTGAACAAGTTGCCAAGTGGCTGAGTCTTCTATCAATCAGTCAAGGCAATGAAATCACAACCAGAGACACCAAGAAGGCTGCCACACCCACATTTTTATGTCAGGGAGAAAGAGAGACATCTGGACTTCTAATTACTTACAGCCTTCTAATTACTTATTCCTCATGAATCCAACTCATCCTTCCCAGATGCCCCCACCCCCCAGAGAGGCCAGGCTCTGGTTTCACAGGCACCATGCCACCTCAGAATGGTGTCTGTGTCTAGACTCCATGAAACTAAGGAGTCTTTGGTTCAGAAGGGTTTCTGCCCACTGCCTTTGGGTCTTCATGATCAGCCCTACAGGGAATGTTCCAGAGAGATCTGGTTCTTCAGTCTTGGAAACTTCCCAGTTGAACCCTAAGTCTAGAAGAAATTAATTCACTAGAATTAAGCTTTTGTAAGTTTTGAAATTCTAAGGTGTGATGATCTCTGGGTCACTTTCTTGTAGAGTCGTAGTTTCTGCTGTTTCCAGTGTGATTTTCCTACAAAATTCCTCAGTGGCTCCCATAGGAGACCTCCATTCTTCCCTTTATCTAAATTCTTGACCCTAGGATTTGGATAAAAATACATTGTTTTAAAGTCCTAGTTGTAAGAAGGATCCCTGAAACTGGCCATCTACCATCACCAGGCTGGATCCACCAGCCTGGTCACCAGCTCTTTGTATTTGCTTCTGTTGGGCAATGATGAAAACTAATGTCCATGCTACGCAATTGCTCTGCCACCCAGCCACAGCCCAGCTCCTCCTCCTCTGTGGCTTCATGTCTCTAGACACCTGAGAAGTGCAGCTGGTGGTAACCTGCTCACTCAGAGCCCTTCAGAAAGGCAGGCCCAGAAACCAAAGAACTGCTTCTAGAACCTTCTTTGTCCTGAACCCAGCAAATGTCTTAACCTCATTTGGACTCAATTTCTTGCTGCCAAACAAAGGCGATAGTTTTATCTCCCGAGGGTTATGCACAGTGCATAAATGAGTAACTGCACATGCACCTCTGAGGACAATTGCCTAGCACACAGTAAGCCTGCATGCAGTCTCACAACACTCAGTAGGTCTCATGAATGCTGAGTCCTGGAAGAATGTTGGGAATGGGCTTGTATGTGACCCCTTCTAGTACAGGAAAGAGATACTTCGAGAGATTAACTAATCTCCCACATGCATGCCGCATGCTTGGGGTAGGTACCCATTTGCTCTAACCACAATCTAAACTGCCTATGGCCCATTGCATCCTGAAGGCAGTTATCTTTCTCAGCTCAACCCCTGTCCTAGAGGCCACAAAGCCATCTTTAAAACATACTTGATATTCTCTCTTATGCTACAAAGAAGGAATGCTTGCATCACCTATCAGCCTAACTAACCGTCCAAGCCACATCTGATCTGTGCTGCATTTTGCATTTCCATGTCCTTGGCCCAGAACCTCCCTTCCCTTTCTTTCTCCCTCCCTCACCCTCATACCCACTCCTTTTTACCTCAGACCTTTAAAGCCTCTAAATACTCACCAGAACCTTGTCTAAACTTTACTTGGGGGTCCAAAAGGTTGAGATGGTTTAATGTGGAAGAGCCAACCCACTGATCATGAATCACAGACTCCTGCCCACAAATCATCTCAGATCCAGAGCCACCATGGAACCATGATACCCCATCCCAGTGACAAGAAGACACACCACAGGAGAACATTTCTCAGCTGCGCTGAGGGAGACAGCTTCTGCATAAGAAACATATTAAGTAAATGAGTTTTCTTGCTAGAATTCTCCAGTGACTTTTCAAGGATAACTCTGACATATGTCATAAAGAACATCTTCAGAATCTATTTCTAAGCAAACAAGTAAAATTCAAGGATACCCAAAATGAGTTTGTTAAGTTCTTGGGTGGGAAAAAAAAAAAAAAAAAAGCACACTTAGAAGAAGTGCCAGAATTCACAACAGAGAAATTCTGCTTTCAAAGTAACAAAAAACAGACTATGCACAAACATTTCTATAAGTTATAAGGCTTTATAACTCCCTAGAAGTTAGTTTTCATTCCATAATGGGTTTGTGATGATTAGGGGAAATGGTGGGATGGACCAGGGTTACAGGCAAGAAAATGTCTTCATTAGCAATTCAGGGTAACACTCATACATTTCCCTGCTTGTGCGATCTGTAGAACAAGCCTTGCACTTGTGGAATTAATATTCTGTAAAGATTTATAGGAAAGTGGTTAATGAAGATTACTTTATTCTGAGCAGATGACAAAAGAATAACAAACCTTCAGCTGCTGTTTTCACTTACATCATCCTTAAGGAAGTCAGGTGGGTGGTCGAAGCTTGGAAGGTTTCCAGCGATGCGCCTGCCATTTTCAGATTTGAAGTCTTTTCCATGTGACTGACACACAGGGTCCCAGGAGGGGTCTCCTAGAGGCAATGTTAGATATGACTGAAGGTAGAGCACACACAAACTCTTCCACATCTCCAGCAAGTCTGCATGGAGGGTTGACTGTGTCCCTAGGGTGACAGACTTCCATTACCCCAGCAGTGTATCTCAGATAAAGTCAGCATCTGGATGACAATTAGAAATAGCCCAAGTGGATCATCATTCTCACTTCTGGACACTCAAACAGTCTCTCAGATCTTCTGTCCTGAGACACATATGCTCTGAAACCTTATGGATTGGTGTGAAACCCTCTGCTATAATTGAAAAACCATCTCTCTTGCTGTCCCGGGGCCTCTCTTTTATCTAGTTGGTTTCTGTACAAGCACTGTCAAAGCTGGAAGGGGACCCTTAGGCATTGCTGTGGCAGAAACGCATCTCATGTTTTGACACTGGGTAACTCATCAATTCAAGATCCAACTCTGCTGGACTCAGTTTCCCTGGTTGGTGACCCTAGACCTCCCCCTTAGAAATACCCTCATTTGTTACTTTTCCTCTTTTATTGAGCATATGTGCCTTCATATCATGTATATTAATTTTTAAAGATTTATTTCTAGTTTATGTGTATGAGTGTTTTCCTGCATGTATGTACATGCATCACTTGCATACAGTGTTCATTGAGTCCAGAAGAGGGTTCAGTTCCCCTGAAACTGAAGTCATAATAGGGTACTGAGCTGCTATGTACGTGCTAGGAACTGAATCAGGATCCTTTGGAAGAGTAGCTAGTGCCTTAAATGACTGAGCTGTTTCTCCAGCTTCCAATAATGCATGTTAATTTTTGGTACAAAAATGTATAAAGCATAAAATGAAGACAAATATCCAGTTAAATAGACCAAAGTAAATGTAATGTCAAGGTCCCCTGTGAAAGTTCTTCTGGGATTTCTAGATGCCTGGTGTGGGCTTAAGACAGCCACTTGCTGGAAGTACTCCGAATGCGTGGCACTATCTCCCGTGAACACCCATGGGAAGTTATGCCTGATCTGTACTTCTACAGAGACCCAGAGGAGATCAAGAAGGAGGAGCAGGCTGCTGCTGAGAAGGCCATGACCAAGGAGGAGTTTCAGGGCGAATGGACTGCACCAGCTCCTGAGCTCACTGCTGCTCAGCCAGAGGTGGCCGACTGGTCTGAGGGCGTGCGGGTGCCCTCTGTGCCCATCCAGCAGTTCCCTACTGGAGACTGGAGTGCCCAGCCAGCCACTGAGGACTGGTCAGCAGCTCCCACAGCACAGGCCACCGAGTGGATTGGAGCCACCGCTGAGTGGTCCTGAGCTCTATAAACACCTGAGCAGAGGGAAAAAAAGATGGAAGGAAAATAAAGTTCTTACAAAGTGAAAAAAAAAAATAGACAGTCACTTGCTATATAGCCCAGCCCTAGGATGAATTCAAAGCCCAAACCTCTAGGAAAAGACTGCCCTCACTACATGCCTGCATTAAAAGGATCTTTCTGAACTACTAGCCACTCATTTACTATCTTAATGTCACCTGACACAATCACTCATCCACCCTGTAGAAGCTGCCCATCTGCCAGCTATCTCAGGAGATTAACAAGAATGCTCTCGCCTCCCCACCTCTCCATTCATTGCATGCTTCTTACTCCTGCTTACAGATTCTATTCAACTCCATTAGTCCTGCTCTGTATAAATCAGCTGTAAAAACAACGTGTGTCCCTAACTCACCCAGATCACACTATGATACACACATAAGTGACTGGGAAAAACAAACAGTTTTTTAAATCAGCTTCTCATAAAATTAAGCCTATTGAGTTAAATATAAGGGGAAGCATGTGGAGATTACTGAAATTAAAACAAGAAGGGTGGAACTGACTAGAAGGTAATGTGTAACCACAGACTGTGTTTCATTGTGACAGGCCCACTGTCTGTGAGTCACGCAGGGCCACCTAGGCTCTGTCTCACACAGCCCATGCTCCTGGTTCTTTTTCCCTTTGACACAGGACAAACCAGGGCAGATGAAGCAAGGTTATCACCTCCTGATGATGGAGAGTTTTCAGAAAGACACATAACATGGTAACAAACCAAAATCATAAAAGCTGAAGAAAAGCTATATATACCAGTAGCTAAGAAAGAAAGAGCTTGCAAATTCTAGGAAGTTTCATAGAGGAAAGAGGCTTCAGTGAGTCCCAGAAGGAAGACAGGATGAAAAGAATTAGACATAAGAGAATCTTCGTGAGGACAGGAGAGAGCTAACACACCACCCACAGGAAAGCAAATGATAGCGCAGGAATGTTAAGAAGAGCTGAGCATGCATGAAAAATGACAGGCAGGAGGAGAAACTTATTTCAACCAATGAGGAGAGTCCAACAGAATCCTATGGTTGAATACTAGCTGGGGAAGTGATGAAGGACCGTGGAAATAGAATTGCTAGCTCTTCCTCTGAGAAGCACAAGCCAACATGAGGATTCAGATGCCCACATGAGCTTCCTCTGTAAAGTGGGAGCCATCAACCCAACGTCATTGCCAAGGATGAGTGAATTGAAGGGAGAATTGGGAGTAGAGAGAAGCAGAAAAGATGTATGATAAACATTGAAAATTGTGAAGACTGGTCAAATAAAGACAAATGGTAGCACACACCTTTAATACTAGAGGCAGAAGGAGGCAGATCTCTGAGTTCAAAGCCAGCCTGGTCTACAGAGTGAGTACCAGGACAGCCAGGGCTACACAGAGAACCCTGTCTTGAAGAAAAAAGAAAAAAGAAGGGATAGAGAGCATTGGTGAGTGGAACCAAGAAACCCTGGTTTGCAACTTTCCTCTGATGCTCACATACCTGAAAGAAAAAAAAAATAACAGAAGGATGCGACATAAGAGAACAGTATGTGTCGGCATGAACAGGAAGAGGTCAGAGCCAAGGTAGAAATGAGTCACTAACAGCCCAAAGACTGCACGACCCCATTCTAACAGACTTAAGCAATGTCTATGCTAAAATCTGCTCTGCATCATTAACAATAGGGTGAAGTGACCAGGAAAATCACTCATATTGGGTTGGAATGCCTTCAGATTCTGTTTTAGGATTTGGGTACTGACATGCCTCATTTAATTTTCCTGAGCCTCCAACCCCATGGAATAAAATAGGAGGACACGCTATCCATGCAAAGAACCTTTAGCATAGTGTATTGTTCTGTCAGCTGTGTAGCAACATTGAAGTTTCCACTCTCTGGTTCATGATCAGTTAAGCAGGCACAAGACCAAATTGCATAGTTTTAGGGAAAATATAAACATACACACATAAACAATATCTCCATGAAGCATAGCATTTGGCAAGTTCACTCTAAATAATTCACACTCATCTTCTACCAAAAGACAACCCTTATGCAGCTCAATCCATATATATATATATATATATATATATATATATATATATATGCTTTATACATGTCACCACTGACAGAGTATGGTCTGTTCTTTGCATTCTAATGTTTGGTTTTTCCCAGACTGTGTTTATTATGTAAAATATTTTAGGGTTCCCGAAAGTGATGACATTGAAGTGACTCATTTATGTATTAAAAATAGATCATCTTCTGTATAGTTAGGCAAAGGAGACATGCTGGCCAATATGTCATTGAATTGACTGCCAAAGTTAGCCTGGCTATGTGGTAAAGCAAGGGCAGCCATAAACAGAGTTGTGGACCGTCACAATGAGGAGACTAGGAAACCAGGCAGGGATGGTGAGGAAAGAGAGAAAAAGGAGTAATTGCTATAGAGAGAAGCATGAAAGGAGAGGGCAGACATGTAGGGTTAGAAGTATGCACAGGGAGAGTGGCCAAGTTCACACACAGAGTAGGTCCTAAGAACAAAAGATCCAAGTGTGAATGGGGTTGCTGACCCAATCACTGGGAATGAGAAGGATGAATCTCGGTTCTGGAGTGGTTTTCCTTCTTTCACCTCTTCATCATAAGATGGCTCATGTCTCCAACACCCAGTCAACACTCAAATGTCCTGCATCTAATCCACTTGGCTACTCTTTCCATCCAGTAAAGGCTGGCTGCTTGTTTCTGCTAATGGACAGTCCTTCAAGAGGCCATCCTGAGCCCGTAGACCCTTACTTTCTCACTGTGGGGAAGTGATGGAGACTTGTATACACCAGTATCACTAGCTTTAATGCTGTGTGGCAAGTGAACAGGTAATCCATCTTTTTCTGAACTATAAGATCCTAAAAGACAAGTATGATGTCCATCACCCAGGCTGACATGGGTTTGCACTCAACTAAATAATATTTAAGAGTAGAGGTTTGGGGCTGGGGAGCTGAGTCTGTGGGGAAAGTAATTGCTGTGCAAGCATAGTGACCTGAGTTCTAGTCCCTAGGACTCAATATCATATGTATTGTAACCTCAGCCAGACCTTATGGAGGCATCAAAGGGGAGACAAGAGAATTCCCCAAAATCTCAAAGGCCAGAGTGGAGTATGCTGCAGTGGGCAAGAGAGAATGTATTGAACCACTTGGAAGGAGAAGATCAATACCCAGAGTTATCCTCTGACTTCAGCATGTGACACATATGTGTGTGTGTGTGCCATATACACACCACAAAGGGGGTTTTATTTAGAGGAGAAATCTTGAGTCAGAGAAAAACTATTAAATCTTCTGGATCACTTCCCAGAACACAAAGCCCTCTCAAGTCCTGGAGGTCCTAATCTCCAGGCTGCATTTGGGTCACTGAGCTCCAGAGATGCTTCTCAGCTCAGGTTGATACTATCTGTGGCCTTGAATCTTTTACTATAGAGATGCTTAGCTACATTCTGTATTGGCTCCTGCCTTCAGTGTTGGGGTTAGGAAGCAGCATGGTTCTGTCAGGAACCAAGGCTCCTAGGCCCAATGAGTATACAGTCAAGTACAAGCCCCAGGAAATAGTACATGCCTGAGGGACAAGAGGAACTTAAGCAAGTCCCTGCACTTCCTGGGGCCTCCTTGTAACATTTAATGCATCCCTACAGCACACAGTGAACATAGGAGCTAGTCATGACAGTATATCTAATTGAGGGCATGCTCTCACCACTCAGTCCTGGTGATTACATCAGGAAGCATGAATATATTGGTTAGTGACATTATTTAAACCTCATACTAATTCCCAAAAGTCTAAGCAGAGAATAGCTCTATATCTTCACATCATAGGGGGAATTCCAGTGGAGGCAAGTGTCACACACAAGCACCTAAATATTCCAGCAGAAGCAATCACCAACCACTGAATGAATCATCAGTGCACAGCGGCCGTCTCCCTAGGGAAACAGGATGATGCTCCAGTTGGCAGGGGCAGTCGCAGGTACATTCAGCCATCAGTGGGGTCAATGGAGTCCAATGCAAACTGCTCAGATGGAGAGGAAAGCAATATGCTTTCATCTAATTTCATTCAGGACAAAATTCAAACCAAAAAGAATCCTGTGAGCTCAAGTAGGAACCAGACAGAGGTATCTAAAGAATGAACAAAGGAATGTGCTGGAAGGGAGCAGTGTGGGAGGACCATAGAGGCCTTGGTGACATTTATACACTGAAGACTGCTAACTAGAAAACCAGTAGTAGGTTTAGCACTCTGTGTCTCTGAAGGGATGTGAATGGGGACACTAATGACAATAAAGGCTCAACAAATACTAGTCATTGGCCTAATTGTTATTATGAAAATTAACTCATTAAAACTTAAACCCATATTTTGGCTTGTTCACATTATATGTTTTATTCTATAGATGAAGAAACAAAGATGGAATTATCTTAAAGGGTGTGTCAGAGCCTATAAATACCACAGCTGGAATCTGCTGATGTCTGGCTCAAGGGCAATGCTCCCAGTCGCTGCATGAGTATCACCTTCCAAAGAGCGGAAAAGCAGACAGAGCAATTAGCAAGTGGCAAGACTGGGGATGAAACAAGAGAGAGCTGACTTAAAACAAACAAATATAGAGACAATATGATCACAAGTTCAAAGCTAGCCCGAGCTGCATTGAAGAGCCTGACTTGAATAAAATAAAATTAAAAATATAGTGTCTCCCCCAAGATTATTATTTTGTTTGTAGAATTCTAATCTGTTGCTCAAAAATCATCTATCCTGGGGCTGGAGAGATGGCTCAGTGGATAAGAGCACAGGCTGTTCTTCCAGAGGTCCTGAGTTCTATTCCCAGCAACCACATGGCAGCTTATAACTGTCTGTAACTCCAGTTCCAAGGGATCTTCTGGCTTCCTTGGACACTGCCTATAAGTGAAGCCACAAACACATATGTATCATATACATAGAAATAATAAAATGATATTTTTAAAAGTCCGTCCTTAAATATTTTTGCAGAATGGTTGTCAAGGACAGCTTGTTATACTATGTTTGGCAGGTAAAGGAAGATGCCCAGATGTTAGAAGAGTTTCCAGCTGTGCAGTCCAGTGATTTGTCTTGTGGGAACAACTCTCCTCACCTTCCAGTAACTGCAGAGCTAATGATGCAAGCAACAGGAACACAGGACTGCCTCCCAGGCTGTGTTTGTACTTAGCTTTCTCTGACTTCTCAAGCCATGATCTCTAGAGGGCATCAGTCAAAAGGAGAAGGAAGAATCAATGCAAAAGAAAGGTAAAGAGAAGAATTCAAGTTCAAAACAGAAGGTTACACACATCTTTGAAAATGACCAGATGCCTAGAAGCATCAAACTGTTTAAATCTGCAACTGAAATGGAAGAAAAAGACATGGTAACTGAAAGCATGCCCAGAGTGTTACTTAAGCTATCCCAGGTGTCTTCACACAGGAGTGCTGAAGGCCCTGTGATGAGAGAGGCCCCATATGGATGCTTTGGAGATGTAACTAGGTGACCTCATGTTTGTTCCCTGAGCTCATTTTGGACGGCTCCATGGCTCAGCAAATTGTCTTCTGTTGCTTTTAATGTCTGTCCTTGTTTTCTTCCCTTGGCATGACCTCTTAGTTAAGAATTTCATCACAGATGTCCCTGAACTCTCTCCTTGTCATTCTGGCTGTTCATCATTAGACTCTGTTGAAGTCGCTTGCATTGGTAGCTTTCACCATGCAATACTCCTGATAGGTGGCTGTGATAGACACTAGTTGCTTAGAACCCACTGTTCCTGTTTCCTTATGGGCACACAGACCACACACCTGTCTATTCCGTGTACTAAGAAATCTACAGTGTGATTTGTTCCTAGTGGGAGAACATGAGCAGAGTGATGCTCTGTGTCTTCAGGGTCCTCATACTACCTCATACAGTACTGAGTTCTGCTTTGGTGGTAGTGTTTGAGCTGCCTGTGGGACACCCTACTTTATAGGTTTGAGATGAATGTAAATGAGATAGAATCATTAACAGAGGAGCAAACATGGTAGTCCACATCTATAACCCCAGCACTTGCCAGGCTGAGGCAGGAAGAGCTCCAGCTCAAGGGTAGCCAGGGCTACATAGTGAGCTCAAGGTCTGCCTATCTTTAGAGTCTTCCTGCAAGGCTATCACAAGGAAAAGAAAAAACAGGAAAAAGAGGGACATTGGAAGAGAAGGAGGAGGAAGAATTGGCAGAGATGTGAATGTCCAGATTTCAAAATAAGAATATCAAAGGTAAATTCATGAAGCCCTAGCACTTAATAAATCTTAAAATTGCATGAAAATTAAGACAGCAAACAGATGTGACAACTGTCACTACACATTTTATGAAACAAAGAATGAGAAACAGCTGCCGATGTTGATGATGCTGATTGCGCTGACAGAACAGAGCTCACCGTGCGGAGCAGTTTTCAAGAGTGTGGGGTGTAAACAGGCGTTTCTGTCCTGCCAGAAACTCCCAAATACCCAGCAACTGTTTTCCAAATTATCACACAGAGGCTTATATTAATTATAAATACTTGCCCAATAGCTCAGGCTTGTTACTATCTAACTCTTACACTTAACCCATAATTCTTCTCTATGTTTAGCCATGTGGCTTAGTACCTTTTCTCAGTATGGCATTCTAATCTTACTGTCTGACTCAGCCCTTCTTCCCAGAATTCTCCTAGTTTGGCTCTTATGCTCAATCTCTTCCTGCTCAGCAATCAGCCAATCAGCTTTTTATTAGCAAATGAGAGTAATACATATTCATAGTACAAAAAGATTGTTCCACAGCACTGGAGGTAAATGAAGGGCGGATGAGCAGGCACGAAATGGATACTTCTAGCATTTGTGAGGGAAAAAAGATTCTAGAAAGAGAGCCAGAACTGCAGCAACAGGGCAAGGAGTCACATGGGACAATGACCAACCAAGCAAAGCAGAAATGAGGTCTATGAGCCTGGAGAGATGGCTCAGCATTTAGGAGTGTTACCATTCCTCCAGGACCCAATTCAGTTCCCAACACACTATCAGCAGCACACACCTGTAGTTCTAGGCCCAAGTGATCTAGAGCCCTCTTCTGGCCTTCATGGGTATCTGCATAGTTACCACTCTAGAGACCTGGGACAGTGGAGCCTAAAAATGAGGTGGACTAAATTCTCATACAATAGTCAGCTTTATACAGAGAATCAAACAATTTATACTGTGGGAGTAAGAAGAGTCGCCTGAGTAAAGTGTACAGTCACAGGGGAAAGCCATATGTAGCAAAAACAAGTTTTCCACAGAAGCATATAAACAGATTAACAACAGCCAATTGTAATGAATAATCTGGAGTAAACTCACTCATATCCACTATTCCTGGAAGAAGCAGGAAAAACATCTCAAAAACAATTCCAAGGTTTTGAAGAAACTGAGGCCACAAGATTCTTGTCTTGTTTTCTTGGAGTTTTCTCACAAGCACTCAGAATTCTCACATGACTCTATTCTTACAGCGTGTTCCACCTGACCCCTGCACATACACACACATACACAAACACAAATAAACCTTTTAAACAATAGAAATTAGGGATTATTTTAGGGTTCTATTGCCACAATGAAACATTATGACCAAAAAGCAATTTGTGGGGGAAAGGGTTTTTTTGGCTTACACTTCCAGGTTCACCATTGGAGGAAATTGGGACAGGAATCTAACAGGGCACGAAGTTGGAGGCAGGAGCTGATGCAGAGGCCACGGAGGGGTGCTGCTTACTGACTTACCCTTTATGACTTGCTCACTTGCTTTCTTATAGAACCCAGGGATGACCCCACCCACAATAGACTAGACCATTCCCATCAATCACTAATTGAGAAAATGCTCTACAGCTGGATCTTAGGGAGGCATTTTCTCAATTGAGGTTCCCTCCTTTCAGATGATTCTAGCTTGTGTCAAGTTGACATGACACTGTCCAGGGCAGAGGTGTATCATCTCTCCAATTTGGAGATGATAGGGAAAGATTGAATAATGAGAGACAACACACATTCCAACTAATATACAAGATGCGAAAGGTGGTAGATGTACACGCAGCTTTTAATTTTCTTAATTTCTGTCTTTTGAGTGTTTCCACCATGAGCTTTCTATTCGTTTGTGAGGGCAGGACTGCTGGGCCATTGTTGTAATGAGAGATGCTCCACTTATTGTAAGCAAACAACCAGAGAAATAAGCAACTTCTAAGGCATTGTGAGGACAAGATTCCAGGCTAGTGGAGAATAGTTCACCCAATGTCTTATTTTCTGTTACATGGGGAGGGAGAGGCAAGGTTGGTAGCTGAGGATGAACAAGGGAACATACAGTGAGTTCAGAACCAAGATGCTCAGGAAACTTGAGGAGTGTGGACCAGCACTCATGCCCCACCACTCAGCACCAGCTCAGCCTCCAGAACACCTTTAACACCTTTGCTGCATTACCTGTCTCTTCATACAAGCAGGCTTCCTGCTCTGAACCTGAACTCTTCCTTTTATTCTATTAAAAAAAAAAGAACAATTTTCCAGAATGAAACTAAGCCCCACTGGTTCCTATGTGGTCCCACTGACATTATCATCCCACCTGGGAATGGGAAACAATAATGAATTCACTCACCATGTGTTACTAACAGTGGATTATAAGGCCGCTGTTTCCTGTTGCCAAAGTTGCATCATGGGACTTCTAGAGCCATATATTTGAACGCAAAGGTAGACACTTCCAGGCCTGTCTTGGGTGAGAAAGATACTTTGCAAAAGAATAAATTTGCATATATTGGACCAACCTTGCATCCATGACATGAAAAGAACTTGGTCACAGTGTATGATTGTTTTAATGTGTTCTTGAATTCACTTGCAGGCATTTTGTTGAAAATTTTTATATCTATGTTCATCAGAAAATTGGTTTGTAGCTTCCATTGTCCTGATCAGGTTAGGACCCTCTTTGTTCAATGAGCTTTTTGGTCCCTTCTGTTCTGTGAACAATTTGAGGAATATTTGGTAAAATCTTTTAAAGATTTGGAAGAAACAACACCAGAGCCAAAAGGTGCTTTATTTATTTCCGTGTTAGATATGAAGTGGCTTAGTCTAGGGCTAGAGAGGTGGGGCTGGCAGTTATAAGTATACACTGCTCTTGAAGAGGACCCAACTTTAAGTCCCAGCACCCACATCAGCTGACTCACAACCACCCATAAATAATTCCCACTCCTGGGAATCCTATACCTTCTCTGGCTTCTTTGGGTACCAGCATGCACAAAACCCCACACACATTAGTCAGGACCCAGCAGATTTGGAAAGTAGCAAATAACTAACTTGAGACAAGTGCCAAGAGCATCTAACATAGAGACCGTGGATTCAACATACACACACATACATGTCACGACCGCCTCATCCTACAAGGAAGACACGACACCAGGCTCTTCTTTCAGCAGTTTTATTCAGGAACCTTGAATCTGACTTCTGACTTACTTACTTACAACAGTGACTGACTGACTTACTACATCTTCTTCTTCATTCTCTTTCTCTCTTTCTCCTCTCCGGGAAACCCCACCCGCAGCCAAAATAGCCTCTGGGCAGCCAACCCCAGTACGCCACGTGCACTGCCTATAGGTCCAGGTACGCTGAAGCAAGCCAGATCCTCAGCCCCTAATTATGGGATAGTTTGTCACTGAGAGCACTCACCATGTGGAAGGTGGAGGGCGGAAGCCAGCGCCATCTTTAAGGCATGGCTACACGCAGCTCTCTACACATATACATCTCACACACACACACACCCATGACTGCAAGGTAATTGTGACCTGAGGAAGTACAGAAGCATTTATCATCCGACCCACACCTGAGCTGTGGTACTTGTGAGGCAACAGTCAGGCAGTCACTGCTTCATCCCAGTCCTAATTACATATTAGCTGGTCTCCTATCAGCCTTCCTTCCCCATCACATTTTCCTGATCCTACAAAGCCCCTCACTGGTGTTGCCTCCCAATGAAGCCATGTTTCACATTAGCTATCTCCCTTCAGTACTAAGTTTTCTCAAATTTGTCATTGTGTCACTATTCATGCCTGTGCTCTCCTGGTTCTTGTAAGACAAGTGACTTTTGATGGTGTCCTGGGCACTTTGCAGATCACATCACAGGGAGCATGTGATTTTGGAAAGACCCAAAGACAGCAGCCAAGCCTCATGCATATGGAGATGGCTCTGGGATCTACCTCTGCTTACTGATGACTCCCATGGAGACAGACACATCAGCCCTATGGGCTCTTCTGAATAAGAATCCCATAAGATCCATCTGATTTGTTCCTTGGCTCCAAGGACTGTCAAACAATTTTTTAAAAAAACTAAGAAAAGAAATAGTTTAAGTTGTTTAAAATTTCTCAAGTTTGAAACACGAAAGGCAACATCTTGTTTCTTGTTTCTATACATGGATCTCCCTAAAACATAGAAGAACACTGGATTCTGGCAGGTTCTTTGCTATTGAGTTATTTATTATGACAAAGCCAGTTGTCGTGGCCACATGGAGTCCCCTGGGCCTGAGTGTGGGAGGCCCTGGCTAAGGAAACCATGTCATTCCTTGAGCTATGGAATATTGTTCTGGCAGAAAACAAGTGGCTGTATGTTCTCATTCTGAGGAAAGCATCCAAGGCCGGCCCTATTCCAGTTTATCATAAGCATGCCACTCCTTAGACTGCTTTTCCTTGGACGTGCTCTGTGGGCATCCTCTTCTACTAGATAGATGTCCTGCTGCCATCTGTGTACACACAGTAAGGACCACAGCCTCAGCTTGCATCCTTCACAGAGACAATGGGAAAAGTGGCAAATCCATGGTGTTCTCAGGGAGAGTGGCCAAGGTCTCCAACCAGAGGAACCTAAGAGCTGCCTGCAGCTCCTATTTTTTTCAGCTCAATGCATTTGAGAGCTGGCTTGCCAGGGAAGAGGAAAAACACATATTAGAAATAAATCAGCCCCAGTCTCGAGTTTCTGTTCCAAGTGTTTCGGTGCACAGTCTGTTGTGAGGGCCTGCTGCTACACGCACCCAGAGGTGAGCTGTGCTCTCAGGGCTTACTTTCACCTGTGTGGTCTGTTGCAAAGAAGTCTTTGCATAGACTCACAAGATGCCAGAGCTGAAAGGAAGTTTAGACTTGAACTCTTCTGACACTCTGCCTTTGTGAGTGGGAAGAGGGAGCTTGCGTAGTGATCAGGTGCAGAGCCAGGGATGGCACTGAAGGGTATAGAGAACCTCAGGGTCCATTGTAGTGGACATTCTTCTCGGTTAAATTTAACTTCAACATTGATTCCAGGGCTGGAGGATGGCTCAGTAGTTCTGAGCATTCATTGCTCTTGCAAAGGATCCCGTTTCAGTTCCCAGCCCTCACATGGTGGCTCACAACCATTCATAACTCCAGTGCCAGGGGCCCTGAGGTCCTTTTCTGACCTCTGCAGGCACCAAGCACACACATGAAGCACATGCATGCACACATACAGGCAAGATACTCACATACATAAAATAAGCAAATCCAAAAAAAATTATCCCAAATTGTTTTTATTTTTTAATAATTAAAACCTTTGGAAGAAAATGGAATGTTTATCCATTGCTGGTGGCACTTGCAATAAGTCCACCCACTGCGGAAATCAGTATCGGACGATCCAGTCATGTATGTCACATGACCCTGAGATACCGAACACTCTTGGATACATCCCTGAAGGTCTCCAAAGTAACGCAGCCCAAGAGTATGTACACATCTGTTTTTATAGAGTCGCTATTCACAAAGGCCAAGACATAGATTCAGTATCCAGCAACACTCAAGTGGATTAAAAAAATATGATATAAATACACAGCGGAATTTGAGACAGCCGTAAACAAGAACAAAATTACGTTGTTTGCAGGGAAGGAATGCAACTGGGCAACACTGTATTAAACAAACTCAAGACAAATATCACATGTTCCCTCATTTGTGAATCCTAGGTGTTACATGGGTATATAAAATCCTACATGTACATGAAACTAAAAAGTAAAAGGGGAATGTATTAGAATAAGGGTAGGAAGCAAAGAAGGAGGGAGTGGGCACAGTCAATATATGTGATACATTTTTATGAAAATGTCTTTTAGAAGGGGCTGGAGAGATGGCTCAGTGGTTAAGAGCACCGACTGCTCTTCCAGAGGTCCTGAGTTCAATTCCCAGCAACCACATGGTGGCTCACAACTGTCTGTAGTGGGATCAGATTCCTCCTGATGTGTATGAAGACAGAATACCCATATACATAAATAAATAAATTTAAAAGAAAGAAAATGTTTTTATAAACCCATCATTCTATATAATAAATATACATAAAAATTAATATTTTAAAATTTTGTTACTTTATAAATGCCTCTGCTACCATAGAGCAAATAATACATCATTTTGGAGTTCAAGTTATCAGAATTTGAAGAACCATAATATAGCCCTATTCAACTGAATCAAAGATTTCATGGGATGGCATTTAAGCCAATTCTGGGTCTATGTTTAGTTCATAAGTAAACATGTCACTGTTTACTTTTTTATTTATTTATTTAAAGTCTATGGTTAGTCACAACTAATTAACTCAGCACCACATCCTCCAAAAAGAAATTAATCAAATCATCATGGTAGAAATGAGATTGGCATTTCAGACACTGTTGACATTCCAGCCAAATACACGTAGCCAAAAAAGCAGTTGGTGGATAGGACATATGTTCAGCCTGATGCAGAATCTACACAAATGATGCCTGGGCAGGAATACATGGTGAATTTCCTATAAACAATAATTGATCAGTCTGTGCTCACAGGGAGATAGAGTCCACATTTCCTATTTTAAAAAATTGTTTTAATAACAATTGTTCATAAGATAATTTTTTAACTGAATTTGCATTTTGGAGATGGCACTAATCCTGGTCTTGCTATCAGTTTTTTGTGTCTGTAGTAGATCAGGAAGACCCTCAAAGGAAGATCTTGTGCAGAGGCTGTAAGTGTGATCTTTTTGAGAAAAACAGTAAAGAAATCATCCTGGATTAACTGGATAGAACTGATATGGATTACCTAAATTAGCTTCTAAGAACATCTATGTAAGGTTTCCTGACACTCTACATGGTGAACCCAATGTGGCACTGGAATATAGTGGCCACGTGTTGAAGCCAACATGACTCCAGCAGGGTGCTGCATATGGAGGCTATGTAAACCAGTGCTGGCTGCATATGGCGGCACCTCCCTAGATGTGGCTATGTAAACCTGTGCCCACCCTCTCTTAAAAAGAGATGCCATGTTGCAGTCTGACTCTTCTCCTCTTCTGCTTCTCTGCTCCTGTACCTGCCTGGCAACTCTCCTGAATAAACTCTCATGTGGCCTTGGTAGTGTGTGTGTGTCTTCTCATGCACAAAACCAACAGTCTATAATGGGTTTTATTGATTAGATTAATTGAAGTAGAAAGACACACTGTAACTGTGCGTGACACTATTCCACAGGCTGGGGTCCTGAGCTGAATAAAAAGGAGGAATTGAGTTGGGTGTATGCATTCATAACTCTGTGCTGCAACGGGATAAGCTGCTGTGATACTCCTCTGTGGCAGACTGGAACCTCCAACTGTGCAACCAAATAAACCTTCCCTTCCTAAGGTGGCTTCTTGTCAGGTATTTTGTCCAAGTATCAAGACAAAACTAATACAAGCACTAAGTCCAAACTTACACAAGCGCTAAGTCCAATTACCTGTTCTCCTATGAAAGGACAAGGGCTGGGGGTACAGCTCGGTGGTAGACCAGTTGCCTGGCCTGTGTGGAAGAGAGAGGCAGAGAGCAGGGAGGGGGCAGATGAGGAGAGGAAAAGCAAAAAAAGGGGAAGAGAAAAAAAGAGAAATGGGGAAAGAGAGGAAGAGAGAAGGAAAGAGAAGGAAAAACACGGAGAAGCACATGAAGGACAAGACAAACCAGAGTGGTGCTGCCCCAAGTTTCAGGCATGCAGAAGTTTCAGGATGTGATCAAGAATTCTAGCCCGGGTGCTGGAGAGATGGCTCAGCGGGTCCTCTGCTCTTCCAGAGGACCCGGGTTCGATTCCCAGCACCCACATGGCAGCTAACAACTGTCTGTAGTTCCAGTTCCAGGCAAACACCAAGACAAATAAATAAATAAAAGTTTAAAAAAAAAAAAAGAATTCTAGCCCTTCAAATATATGGGATTCCTAAGGACACGCTGATTTGGGGCAAACTCTTTGCCTCTGGAACCAACAGAGAACATATGTCCTTTTCTGTGGCCATATCTGCCTTGGTGACCACATCTGCTTCCATTCTGTATTTATTCTCACAGGATCTCTCTATCTCTCCTCTCCTTCTCTCCCTCTCTCTCCCTTTCTCTCTTTCTCCTTCCCTCCCTCTCTTCCTTTTTCTCTTATAAGAAAATTATTAGTGTATACTAACAATATAAACTAATGGGTTTCAATACAACATTTTTATAATTGTATATAATACGCTCTGATCATATGCTTGCTGTCACCTCCCTTTATCCCCTCTGCCTGTCTCTTTCCTCTCCCTTTTTCCTTCTTTTTTAAGTCTAAATATCAGCTCTCTTATAATGATGCCTTAGTGATGGCTTTTAAGATGCAGTCGGATAACCAAAAACAGCCTCATCTCAAGGTCCTCATCTTCATTACATCTACAAAGACTTTTTTCACAATAAGGTCACACTTACAAGCTTCAGAGCTGTCTTTGGGGACCCACTATGAGCCCACTACAACTTCCAGACCTAATTGGCTTTACTGGAGTAAAGGTCTCATAGATGGGTGACCTGTCCTCCACTTTGTGCCATATGAACATGTGGCTGCCAGGTCCACATCAGTAAGGAGGAGATGGGAGTCCAGTGTCTCACTATCAAAGCTTGAAATTCACTCTTACCCATTCTGTTCGCGCCCATCAGCCATGACAAGCCATAGAGACACAGCCACAAAGGAGGGACAGATGTAAGTGCCACACAGATGTTTGTAGACACTATCTCTGCAGCATATCACAGGTCACCATAAGGGACAACTGTGGTTTCTCTTAGCTAGTATACTCTCAATGCAGCCTGCCTCTTCTCCACAGAGCTGCCTCTTCTACACTAGTTGGTTCTTGTTTCAGAGGTAACAGCATTATCCAATCTGCCTAAAGTCATGTATGAAAGTTTTCTTCGTATTGCTAAGGAAAAAAGACATTCTTTTCCTTTTGTCAAGTTTGTGGCATGCAGTTCCATGTAGCTTG
This sequence comes from Sigmodon hispidus, assembly GCA_004025045.1. Lineage (NCBI taxonomy): Eukaryota > Metazoa > Chordata > Mammalia > Rodentia > Cricetidae > Sigmodon > Sigmodon hispidus. The sequence goes on from PVIH01004088.1 coordinate 125,851, forward strand.
AATTTTAACTGGTCTTAATAATAAAAACCTGGAGTCAGATATCAAGGTAAATGCTGAAAGATCAGAGAAGCAGAGCAGCAGCCACTAGATCTTTCTTACCGCTGTAATTCCTCAGACCAAAAGGGGTCAAACTCCTGTGTCCTCCAGCCTTACATTCCTCTCTCTACCCAGCCATATCACTTCCTGTCTCCACCTCCTTAGTGCTGGAATTAAAGGCTTGAGCCTCCACCACCTGGTTCTGTTACTCTTTTAAAATGGATCAATCTCATGTAGCCCAAGGTGGCCTTGATCTCCTGATCTTCCTGTTTTCTCCTCCCAAGTGCTGGCATTAAAAGTGTGTGCCACCACTGCCTGGCTTCTAAGGTTAATAGAAACTAATTCGGCCTCTGATCCCCAGGCAAGCTTTATTTGTTAGAGCACAAAGTATCACCCCATCTCCCCTTTTTTGTCTAAAATAAAAAAGGTTATAGCTAATATAAAAAACTACATATAAAAAGTACAATAACTAGGGCTGGAGAGATGGCTCAGAGGTTAAGAGCACTGACTGTTCTTCCAGAGGTTCTGAGTTCGATTCCCAGCAACCACATGGTGGCTCATAACCATCTATGATGTCATCTGATACCCTCTTCTGTATACTGTATACATAATAAGTAAATATATCTTAAAAAGTACAATAACTATATACAATATATACAGGCAATAAATACATTAACAATGTCTAGTTCATAAACATTTGACAAATTCAGAAAAAATACTCCATTAACTGTTCTATCTTGGTGAGTCCAAAGGGTTATACCTAATTCACTTTCTAGTCTAACTTGCGTTACCAAAACTTTTTATGTTTCTCAACCTTATACACTTTACATTTCTTTAGTGAATTTCTTTACTGAATCTGGTAACAAAGAAAATTATAACTATAAAGTCTTCAACTCCATCAGAGACCCAAAAAGAAAATAATATTACCTGAGTAAGCAGGAAGTGCAGGCAAGCAACTTCCAAAAAATGTGAGAAATGACAGAAACAACCTGAATAATCACCCAAGTTTCCTTTGTGACATTGGGGCATCCATCTTCAGCCTACAGGCCTAGCATATCTTACAGACTTTACTATGAAGCAGAATTTTCTGAAGGGCCTGCCTACCTTGTCTTAGCAAGTTTCTAAAATTCTTTCTTTTGTGCCTTGCTTGTCTCACTTAGACAGCAAGGAATTTTCTTGCCCAATGGCTAACTATTGCCACAAGAAAAAAGCAAATTCTATATGGATTTTCTTCAATGTCTATCATCTTCTCAGAAGTAGATTGGTGCTTCTAGGAGTAGACATATCTCATTGTCATAAAAATAAAAAGAACCTATATGATTAAAACATCTTAAATGCCATATTCTATAAATCTCTGAAGTGTCTGAAGACAATTTGTCTATTTAAAACATATCTCTTTGATCTTAAAAATGTACCTAACCTGACTACAAGTTTGATTGTAATAGGTAACTAACTACTAACCTTGCATTTCTATATTATCCTAAATAATTCATAATAATAACGTTCAAGGACTAGAAATTTACATTACATTGTTAAATGAGTTGTATAGATATAATACCTTGAACAAGAGTAAACATGTATATACAGTATGCCTAACAAAATTAATCTCAAATTTGAATCAATTTACAAAATTTGTATATAAAATATAAAAATCCAATTTAATGTAAAATGTGTAAAACTAGTAATTACTTTTTAAAAGTAGATTCAGTACTCTACCTTTTTATCTTATCATATTCACATTCCCCTTTTTTCTTTTCAGAGTAGACTCAATGAGGTACTCTTACCCATCATTTCTTTTTTTTTTTAAAGATTCATTTATTTATTATGTATACAGTGTACAGAAGGGGATACCAGATGCCATTATAGATGGTTGTGAGCCACCATGTGGTTGCTGGGAATTGAACTCAGGACCTCTGGAAGAACAGTCAGTGCTCTTAACCACTGAGCCATCTCTCCAGCCCCTACCCATCATTTCTATAACCTCTTTTTCTTCTCAGTTCTATTCCTGGATCAGTTCCCTGTTACAGGTTAGAAGCACAGTCCCCACCCTCGCTCCAGAGTTCAGCTGCAACTCAGGAGTAGCTCACTCCACCCTCATACCACACACCTCTGACCAACTACTAAACATTCAGAGGTTTGGGGGCTAGAGAGTGGCTCAGTGGTTAAGAGCACTTGTGACTGTTACTGAGAACCAGGGCTCAGTTCTAGCACCCACATGGTAGCTCCCAATCATCCCTAATTCCAATTCTAGAAAATTAATCAGGGCCAAAAAAAGAAACATGTGAGGTAATAACCAGGTGACCTAGGTGAGCACCAAGCATGTGCATGGCACATACATACATACATACATACATACATACATACATACATACATGCAGACAAAATATACATACATTAAAAAAAAGTAAAGCTGAAAAAAAATTAACTTAGAGGCTTCTGTGACCCTCTAGGGCTTTGTAGTTCCCTAAAACTACTCACAAAATTCAGAAAAACTATATGTGAGATATCAGTTTTAATATCACTAAAAGGAATAAATCCAGACCAAAGTGGAGGACATGTGGGGTGATGTCTAGGAGGATTCCAAACACAACAATCTACAGCCTCAGGGTGACTTGGCCTCTCAGCACACTGGCCTCTGAGTACCAGAGGGGTTTTGTGGGGTTTCATTATGTAAGTGGGCTTGGGAGCGCCACCGGGCTTTCCTCTCCCAGGAGGTCCAGCTGGTATCACAGCCCACACTTCTCCCACAGGTGGCCTTTGCTCTTCCTGAAACAATCTAAAGGCCAAGCATGAGTCACCTCTTTGCTGTTAGCTCAGGTGTGGTCCAACAACTAAGGATGAATAACAAAGACACTCCTATCTCCTGCTCAGGAAATTCCAGGCATTTAGAGGCTTCCTCCGGAGAACCAGGAACAAAGGCCAGCCAAGTTCATTAGACAAGAGCTGGAATGATTCTGGGATGATAAAGCCTGTATAGAAGGATGTAGCCAGGTACACCTGCCCCCACATCACCTACCACACAGAGGAACCCACCTATAATAAAAGGGTAATGCCAACAAAGAGACATGTGGGATGGGAACAAACCTCAACAACACAAGATCCTTTGTAGCCCTACCTTTCCACTTACAGAGTGCATAAATCCCACAGCTGCTTCAGCCACATAGAGTTGAATCCCCATCACTGCAAATGCAAAGAAGCTAATAGCCAAGTGATGCAAAAGAGAAATTAGTTACCAGGCAATAATCTAAGAAAAATAACAAATAAGTTCTAAGTAAGGAAGATAAAGCTATTATTTCAGGGCAAGTTAATAGCTGTGAGACTCACCTTTGTTCCAAGTTTTTAAACAATATACCAAAGAATGAAATAACAGGAAAAGTTTCCAGAAAAAAAAAAACTAAGATGAGATAGACTGGCAGTGGATCTCAACCTGGAGGTCATGACCCCTTTAGGGATTGAACAACCCGTTCACAGGGGTTGCCTAAGATCATTGGGAAAACACAAATGTTTATACTACAATTCATAACAGTAGCAAAATTACAGTTCTGAAGTAGCAATAAAAGCAATTTTATGGTTGGGGGGTCACCACAACATGAGGAATTATATTAAAGGGTCACAGCATCAGGAAAGCTGAGAACTACTGGGCTAAAAAGATGTCTCAGCAGCTAAGAGAACTCTACATGATCACAAGAACCAGAGTAGGGATGCCAGCGCCCACATAACAAGCCAGACATTCTATGCGCAGTTGCAACTGCAGCTCCAAGCTAGGGGGACACAGGTGGATCATGGCAGTTTGATGGTTTTCAGCCTAGCCAAGAAAATGCCTAAGCCCCACATTCAGGGAGAGACCCTGCCTCATAGGAATAGATGGAGGGTGATACAGGAAGAGAGCAGCACTTTCTTTTGGCCTGCTGATAGCCATGCCTGCACACACACTCACTCAAACACACATGCACATATATGCACACACTCATACAACACACATGCATACACATAGACACACACATACACATGAATGAATGAATGAATGAATGAATGAATGAATGAATGAATTAACCCCTTTCTTTTTAAAAAGAAAGCTAGGAACAGGAAGAAATGTAACACAAGGAATTGGCTTTTTATTTCTGCTTCAAGGCAACTTCCATTGTTTTCAAAGGAAAAATAGCACTATGAGCAGAGTCAACAAGTTCCAAAAACACATACTGATTTTTAAATAAAACCAGCATTGTCTTATTCTAAACATTAATTTACAACCCCTGGTGCAAGTAGGAAGGTGTGCATCACTGAAAGGAAGGTAGAAGACAGTGGTGACTGATTCCACAGGGACATTTCCACCGCTTTCCACAGCAGGTGCGTGGCTGACCCTCAGAGCTGCGGGGATTCAGGTCCTCAGTTTGCACAGGGGACACACTCTCCCTGACTTGCAGAGACTGGGTACCACTATTTATTGACACCTGGAGGAACAGGATCAAGAACCACACGGGGGGCTTTGCTCCAAGAGACCATTTCAGGGCATTGTCAGAGCACCAAATCCAGGTAGTTAGTCTGAACAGAGATGGCCTAGACCTCAGGGAGAAGGCCTCATTGCCTGAAATGTGTCAGCATGTGGAAATTCCTTTCCACAGACTCTCCCCAATTCACACTTCCCAGGTACACTGATGTGAATCCCAGATACCCCTCATTTAATACAAATTCTTCAGTACACATTGTAAAACATTCAGGAGTTGGGGGAGTTAAGTTACAGCATCTGTAAATTAATCACTTTTATTACACTTATTTATTTGTAGAGGAAGGGGTTTGTGCTTCCGCGACTCTGTCAGCTTGCAGGGGGCCAGTTCCCAGCTTCCACTGTCCGTCCCAGGGACTGAACTCACTCAGGTCCTCACAAGTATACAGCAAGGACTTCACCTGCTGAACTGCTGAACTGTGTTCATAGCCCCACAAGGTGGCCGCTCAGGAAAATAAGAAGATAAGCCTGGACTAGGGAAGAACGCTTGCCAAAAAAAAAAAAATAAAAAATAAAAAAATCTTATCTGAGAATGAGAAGAACAAAACCTCTCTAAGCTAAACAACCCTAAAATAAAGAACCTGAGGAAAACAATACACCAAAACTCTAAAACAGACTTACCAGAGATGACATGATGACATGTGAATAGGAAACACTTTGAAAAGATGTTCCATATCGTGTTATCACCAAACTGCAAATTGAAAGAATGAAGACTAGCACACCCTTTATAGAATGGCCAAA
>PVIH01004088.1:133631-147166 GCA_004025045.1 Sigmodon hispidus
CCTCACAGGTGTACCCAGCCACTTGAGTTTTAGTTAATTCCAGAGGCAATCAAGTTGACAACCAAGAACAGCCATCAAAGGGAGGAAAGTGTTTCTTTGACTTATAATTTCAGGTCATGGTACATCGCTGAGGGAAGGCAGAGCAGAAACACAGGAAGGAACTGATGCAGGAGGCATGAAGGAACGCTACTTACCAGCAGGTTCTCTGGTGCTTGCTCAGCTAGCTTCCTTACACAACCCAGACACACCTGCCTGAGAATGGCTACCCACAGCTGGGGGCTGGGCCTTCTCACATCAATTTTCAATCAAGACAATCTCTTATTGACACAGCCACAGGCCAATCTGATCTGACCGATCCCTTAATTGAGATTCCCTCAAATGATTCCAGACTGAGTCAAACTGACAGCCAGAGCTAATTAGGACAGTGGTCCAGACTGGCCTCTCTTGTCAGTTCTTCTGCCTCAGTTACTTGAGTGCTAGGATTACAGGCATGAGGCGCTATCTTCGTACAGCCTTCCTATGCTACTTAAGTCTCCCCACAATGCTCTGACTTCTTGAATTATTTGGCCTGTGCATCCCCGACAGCTCACCTTGCGCTGTCTCCTCTCTGCTCTTGGAACACAATTCACTAGAAAGGCTGTGTGCTGTGGGACAATGCTCTTGTACATTGTAAATATTTATCACTTCTATTGGTTTAATAAAATGCTGATTGGTCAAGAAGCTAGACAGGAAGAAGTGGGCAAGCAGACTAGGAGAATTCTGGGAAACAGGGACAGATGACAAGACACAGGGGGAGCAAAATGAGAATGTGTCAGTAAGAAAAGGTACCACGCAACATGGCTAAAAATAGAAATGTGGGTTGACTTAAAGTATAATAGCAAGTAATAAGCATGAGTCATAGGTCAATCATCTTGTGCTTAATATAAGCTTTTGTGTGATTACTGGGACTAAGTAGCTCCCAATTGGGCAGGTCCGGACTGAGGCTAAGCCAAGCCAGAAACTTCCGACTACAGCTGTGTCTTGTCTTGGTGGCTTCTTACTATGGTATAACCTGTAAGCAGCTATCTCAGTCATGGAAAAAGCAGAGCACCTTGCCAGTACAGAGTCCATTCTCTGCTGAAGCCCCTAGACAAATCCCAGCCTCAGAGCCAGAAAAGACTCATAGAGGCATTCACTCACTGACCTAGCACTGGGCTTGCCTTCCCTGGTGCTCACTCAAAGCCAATCAGTCCTCCCAGAAAGCCAGAAGAGATACTAGAGACAGAACACAGAAGGAATATTGTTCCCTCAGAAGACCCAGGGTTAGAGTCCTGCCTAAGCTCTGGGATAAATCATGGTGTAAATAGAAGGCATCAGCCGGAGAAAATCCTAAGCATCCTGGCCATATGTATTTTTTTGTTCTCTCTTGCAGCTGACTGAAGGATTAAGAAAACTCGAACCCCTGAAACCTGGAAGAACCAAGAAAGGGGATCAGACACACTGAGAAGAAATGCTGAAGACACAGATGGTCTTAAAAGCAACTCTCAGGAAAGAACTGCTTTGGTTAGAAGTCAAGTTGGATTAATAGCCAGCTCATCTTCCCAGAAGGTCTGATTCACAAACTCATTATGCTTATAACCCACTAACATCCCCTATTCCCAAAATAAATTAATTACCCAGTGTAGGTGATGTTTTCTCACCCCAGGAGTCACTTCAAGATTACCATACAGAGGCTTCTACTAATTGTAAATACTCATCTGATAGCTCAGATTTATTACTAATTAGCTCTTATGTTTAAATTAATCCATTTATATTAATCTATGTTGTGCCACATGGCTCATGGCTTTCTTTACCTGTCCTCTAGTACATCTCATTCCTCCAGTGGGTGCCTGCTGTCTCCCTGACTCTGCTCTTTTTTTCTCTAGCATCCTCAGTCTGATTGCCCTGCCTATACTTTCTGCCTGGCTATCAGCCAATCAGTATTTTATTAACAATGAGCATAATCCACAGCAACCCAGACCATCAGAATTTATATATATTTATTTACTTGAAGCTGAGCTTCTAACAAGACATGGTGGGGGGGTTGTAGGTGACTAGAAAAATGCCTCACTAGTGAAGAGCATTGACTGCACTGCAGAGGATCTGGTTCAGCTCCCAGCACCCACATGGCTACATGAAATCATCTATCACTCTAGTTCCAGGGGAATACAGCACCCTCTTCTGGCCCTCATGGGCACTGCATTCACAGAGTACACATAAATACATGCAGACAAACACTCATACACATAAAATAAAAATAAATAATTTTTTTTAGTAATGTGATGAAAATCCTAAACCATCAATGTTTTTAATAAATAGGACATTATTTATGGAGATTATTAAAAAGTTTAAGAATGTCCAGCTGGCTCTGGCACATTGTCTCACTATTTTACAAAAATAAATAAACAAATGAATAAAAACTATACCGAATGGCCAGCTTCCCCAGTGAAGGGCAGAGGACCGCTCCTAGCCACAGAATGCCAGCCCAGAGTCCCAGCCTTTGTCACAATCAGCAAATCAGCAGACTTGCTGCTTTTCAACCCAAGATGCAACAAGAATGCACTTCAAAATTCCTGTGTGGCAAATAAATCAGCAGGTCTACATCCACACCCCTGAACTCAAAGATCTCTATGCAGAATTTACCTTCAAAGTGCCTGAAATGCCGCTTCATCCCACCCCTCATCTCTACATCTACCACCTTAGATGGAGCCACCAGAGTTATTTATGTCACCTAGGCCTGCACTGATCTTCTAAGTATTCTCTCCACTTGTTCATTCTGTCTGCATTCCATCCCCTGAACTGAAAAAATCACAACTGTAATAAGAAGTTTCTGGCAACATCTAACCCCTCAGCCAGCCTGAGGTCCAGCTGCCACTTAGTCCCAAATAATCACGCAAAGTCTTATATTAATTACATACTGTTTGGTCTATGGCTCAGGCTTTTTCTAGCTAGCTTCCGTGTCTTAACCCATTTCTATTAGTCTATGTCTTACTACATGGCCCATGGCTTACCTGAGTTCCTTTACATACTGCTTCTTGTGTGGCTGGATGTCGTCTCTCTGTGCCTCTGTCCTCCTTCCCCTGTATCTATGCTTGGTTATTCTACCTGCTTCTAAGCTGCTCTACCATAGGCCAAAACAATTCCTTTATTATTCAACGATATTTACAGCATACACAAAGACATCCCACATTACCCAACAGCTTCCCATTACCTTGCAAAGGTAAGATCCAGACATGGTTTACCAGAGGCTGCTCGTCCCCTTCCCTTCCTGAAGCCCAGTCTTCCCATACCTGACTCCAGTGGGCTTCACCTGCTCTACCCTGCCTGTTCTGTTGGTTTGTGGAGTTTTTGGTTTGGTTTTGCTTGGAGACAAGGTCTTTCTACATAGCTCAGGCTGGCCTGAAACTCACTGTGTAGTACCAGCTGCCCTCGGACTCACAATAAAAGTCTTTCCAAAGCAGGGACTGCAGACATGAGCCACTACCCTAGCTGACCTTTCCTTTGTCTTTACACAGCTCCCTATTTTCCTCATGTTTGGGATACTTCTTCCACTGCTCTGCCTCTTGATCTTTGCTTGAACCTTATTTTCCAGAAGAATCTAGAGCCTTCCTAATATCTTTGAGCAAGCTGCACACTCTGCTAAAAGAAGGGACATCTCAGGTCCAGAAAACATTGATATGGTTCATTACTAGGCTAATGTCCATGAGCCAGGATACAATATGTTCATTCCAAGTGAATGTTACACCCCATACTAACAGACAAGAAACAGAGACAGAGAATAATATCTATACAAACACAATAGACATCAGAAAAAAGAAACAATACACCAAATACTTAAGGGGAAACAATTGTGTTAAGAAACCACAGAAAGTCGCCACAAACTTTCCAGCAACTTCAAAAAAAATAGAACTATATTGAGCTAAATTTTGGAATTTTAAAATCACAGAGAATAATGCAAACTTGTTCAATATAAGAGGATTTTTTCCTATAGACATCTAAAAATCCCTCTAGTATAGACCTTATAAGTGCTCAAAGAAAATGCAATTATTTCATCCTATTTGTTTAGAGTTGTTCATAGTGTTCACCCAGGATAAATATTCAGCCAACCCAAGCTGAAGCAACCATTAGATTTACTGATCCCTAAGCAACTCTTAAAAAAAACCTATCCTGAACCTCTGATTTATACTACATTAGTAAGTGGTTGCAGTTGGATGGGCTGAGATGGCTATGTATATTAAATATATCTGAAGAAGTTACCATAAGGCTTGGTGAGCTATCAGCTCTCAATAACCTATGATTCCTCAGTAACATAGAACATGCATTTGACTTCCCTATGTTATAAAAACAACCATCTCTCCATCTCTCACCATGCCATAAATAGACACACCCCAAGCCTAGGCTTCCTGGAAACAGAGTTAGTACTACCCTGAACCAGCTATGTATCTTTACTCACATTCCTTAAACTTTCCAGTGCTAAATCCCTTCACATAAAAAAAATGAAAATATTAATGGCACCCTTTTTCACAGGACTGTTGAGCATGAGTAATAAATATATAAAACACTTAGGTTAATGCCTGGTGATTTAGGAAGCTATGTGACTATTTGTTGCTAGTTGTAAGGATAAATTAAGGCACAAATGAAATATATGTACACTGTGCACCCCAAGTACCCAAGAATTGAGGTAAGAAGTTGAATAATATTTATCTTTTCACTGGCAGTTTATAGTATGATAAACAGGATATCCATATTCCAATGTTAAAAATTTGTACTCCTTAGCTTAAACTACTGCTGTTCCATTATTTTTAATATGTATATATACTTGTGTGTGTGTGTGTGTGTGTGAGAGAGAGAGAGAGAGAGAGAGAGAGAGAGAGAGGAGGGAGAAAGAGATGTGATACTTAAGTGTGCAGTATGTACACATGTGTTACCCAGTTTCTCCTTTCTATTTTCTAAGTGATCTCTAGCCAGGCTGTCAGCCTGGAAGGAGGCCACTTTCTTAACAAGGAGCATCTAGTGGCTCAGGAATGAGAAGTTCAGAGTTCTCACACACTGCCGTCCTGGGGGAGCCTTTCCTGTGAGTGGGTGGCATCTGGGAAGCCCCAAATTAACCAAGGTAGTTTGAGCAATTGTCTGAGCAAAGCATCAGGTCCTCTGCAGGAATAGAAATCTGAATGGAGGGCAGCCATGGAATCAGGAGGTTGTAAGGTAGATCTTTGGGGTGTGTAGTTGGAAGTTTATGTCCTGCCAGAAACTCTCAAATACCTGGCAGCCACTTCCCAAACAATTGACTCAGAAGCTTAATATTACTTATAAATACTCAGCCAGTAGCTCAAGCTTATCACTAACTAGCTCTTACACTTAAATTAACCCATAATTCTTATGTATTTTTAGCCACGTGACTCGGTACCTTTTCTCAGTCCAGCATTCTCATCTTGTTTCCTCTGTGTCTAGCTGGCATCTGCTTCTCTGCCTTTTCTTTTTCCAGAATTCTCCTAGTCTGGTTGCCCTGCCTATACTTCCTGCCTGACTACTGGCCAATCAGCGTTTTATTCAACCCATACAAGTGACAAATCTTTATAGTGTACAAAAGCATTATCCCACAGCAGGGGTGCTCTGAAATTTTGTTTGGAGACTAAAAAATGAATGAGTTCTGTGGATGAGCCAAAGCCAGATAGACTCTAAAAGCCCTAGAACAGTGACGATGCCTCTCAGTGCTGGTGACTGATAAGGTAATCTTATTTTGTGTCCTGGCACAGGAGTCAGTGAGTATTTACAAAGAGAATGAAACCTTTCCTCCAAGACACCTCTGGAGATCCTGGGAGAAAGGCACCTGCCCAGCTGTCTTTTTCCACTTGTGAGTAGAAGAGCACCAGGAAGAATCCCATTCACACAAACTAGACACTGAGTTCAATCACAGCCATTTTATTATTAATTACATTAGAATGCAAGATAATGAGTTTCATTATTATATACATGTCATTATACATTGTTCCTCTCCTCCAATGCCCTCTCCTACCCTTCCACTGCCCCTTCCTCCCTCCACAGATCCTTCCCTTGACTTACCTACCCCGTGTGTTCATTACCCTCTCTCCTCACCCTTAAGATTTCTTCTTCCAGGGGCTGGAGAGATGGCATAGTGGTTAAGAGCACTGACTGTTCTTCTGGAGGACCAGGGTTCAATTATCAGCACCCACATGGCAGCTCACAACTGTCTGTAGTTCCAGTTCCAGGCAAACACCAAGGCAAATAAATAAAAATCAATAGGTAAAGGTTAAAAAAAAGATTTTTTCTTTCATTCTCTTAAGTCCCCTTATACTTTTATGTACTACACATACACACACATGTACTTGCACACATACATGCACACATATACTCTTGCTTGCACACACGAGGCATACACATGCACACACAGATACACATATGCACTAACATACCTTTAGAGTTTTAAAATAATAGTTATTATTATTATTTGTATGTGAGATAGAGAGAAAGAAAGAGAGAGAATGTCAGGCTTGAGGAGGGTGCCAGGGTGCACATGTGGAGGCCAGAGGACAATTTAGAGAAACTGAGTTGTCTCCTTTCACCATATGAGTTTGGGGAATCAGAGGTCAGGTTGTCAGGTTTGATGGCTTTATCTGCTGAGCCATGATCTGGAAAGTTTTCCAAAAACAGAGCAAATGTCCCTTGTGTGTTTTTTCTATCACTGGGAGGAAGAAAAGAGAACCTTCATTAAGGAGACAAATCCCTGTGGGCTGAGCTGCTTTACAGCCTTTGGAGGCCCCCCTGTGGTGGAGCCACAGAGAGCATCACAGGGAAGGCCAGCAAGGAAGGGGGTGTTCCCACTACTCAGCAGATTGCTCTCACAGCTAAGCCACGGCTGCTCCCAGATAGTACTTATTCTATATGTCTGCTTCTGAACAAGTCATGTGATTTTGTCATAGAAAAAAATGAAGCTTAGTCATCTAGGGTTGTAAGTCCCCATTGACTGATAAAAATCAAAGTTCAAGGACCAGTGGCGTGGCTCCATGGGCTGATGACCTCAGTATGATGCCCTGAAGCCACATTAAAGTTGAAGGGGAAACTGACTCTGCAAAGCTGTCTTCTGACCACCACAAGTTCACTGTGGCACAGCCACACCCACGTATGTCATATATGCACAAAATAATAGCAATATGTTATCAGATGTGATATATTATTGCTATTATTAAATATATAATATTTAATATATAAATATATAATATATATAAATAAATTTTATAAAGAATTTCCACATGAGAGCAGGGAATAAACAGAATGTGCAATATGCATGTATGAAATTGTCAATAAATAAACTTAGTCAATAAAAGAAATAACATCCAGATACTGCAGAGCCAGGCCGAGGGCTGTTCTAAGCAGAACCTGGGTAACTGAGTAGGTCAAGTCTTTGTAGGGTCGCTCACACAGGCTTGATGTTCCCAGATATCTCCAGATCCTCTCACTTTATCTAACCCTGATAAATTAAAATATTAGAGACCAAGTGATCTTGGAAACAAGTGTTGTTAAGCTGTTACCCCTGGGAAGCAATCCTGACCTAGTCTCCAAAGCCACCACCAGCCCTGATAGATCAGAGAAACCACTGTACTCTATATGAAGCATTGAAGAGATAGACATACACAAATGGTTTACATTGAACATCCATTTGCTTCAGATGAGAGGAGTGGCACACTGTGGGTCAAGAAGTCTTAGCCTTGAAGAGGTTGCTTTTATGGCAGTGGACAATGGCTGACCTCAAATAGAGAGTCAGAGATTCAACACTGGGGAAAGGCTTCTGCTTTTTTCCCCTATGTGCCTTGTCCACCTTCTCATTGGTTTAGCTCAGAGCTGTTAGATAAAATAATGACTCTCGTCTCTTCTTTCCACCAACCTCAGTCTGTTATTAGACTTAGGCCATCTTGGAATTCTCATCAACTCCTATGCAAATGTATGTGACTGCAGATGAGACCAGGTGACAATATTTCCAACCAAGCTCTTTGGGGCTACAGGAAAGTAAGTGAAAATGCTCCACATTGACAAGCCATGTTCAGATAGAAATACAACATAACCCCAACTCTAAGGAACCACACAATTCTATACATTATAACTTATAGATTTGTCAAGTTCCAGACCACTGCGATGACAGGCAACTCACAACTGCTCCATTTAGAAGTTTATCTATGGTTCAACATATGAAAAACTGTCAATGTCATCCATCATATAAACAACCTGAAAGAAAAAAGAAAACACATGATAATCTCATTAGATGCTGAAAAAGCCTTTGACAAAATTCAACACTCCCTCATGGTAAAAGTCCTGGAGAGATCAGGGATACAGGGAAAATATCTAAACATAATAAAGGCAATATACAGCAAGCCGACAGCCAACATGAAACTAAATGGAGAGAAACTCAAAGAAATCCCACTAAAATCAGGAACAAGACAAGGCTGTCCACTCTCCACTTATCTATTCAATACAGTTCTCAAAGTTTTAGCTAAAGCAATAAGAGAACAAAAAAGGAGATCAAGGGATAAAAATTGAAAAGGAAGAAGTCAAACTATCTCTATTTGCAGATGATATGATTGTATACGTAAGTGATGCCCAAAATTCTACCAAGGAACTCCTATAGCTGATAAACACCTTCAGCAATGTAGCAGGATACAAGATTAACTCAAAAAAAATTAACAGCCCTTCTATACACAAATGATAAAAGGACTGAAAAAAAATCAAGGAAACATCACCCTTTATAATAGCTGCCAATAGCATTAAATATCATGCAGTAACTCTAACCAAAGAAGAGAAAGACCTATAAGACAAGAACTTTAAGTCATTGAAGAAAGAAATTGAAGAGGATATCAGAAAATGGAAAGATTTCCCATGCTCCTAGATAGGTAGGATCAACATAGTAAAAATGACAATTTTACCAAAAGCAATCTACAGATTCAATGCAATCCCCAACAAAATCCCAACACAATTTTTATACAGACCTTAAAAGAAAAAATATTCAACTTCATATGGAATAACAAGAAACCCAGATTACCAAAACAATCCTGTTCAATAACAGAACTTCAGGAGGCATCACCATCCCTGATTTCAAGCTCTACTATAGAGCTACAGTGATTAAAGACAGCTCGGTACTGACATAGAAATAGATTTGTGGAGCAATGGGATCAAATCAAAGATCCTAACATTAATCTACACACCTATGATTTTTGACAAAGAAGCTAAAAATATACAATGGAAAAAAAGAATCTTCAACAAACGGTGCCAGTATAACTGAATGTAGAAAAATGCAGGTAGATCCATATCTACCATCTTACACAAAATTCAGATTCAAGTGGGTCAAAGACCTCAACATAAACCCAGTTACACTGAACCTGACCAAAAAAAAAAAAGGAAATACCCTTGAACGCATTGACACTGGAGACCTCTTTCTAAATATAACACCAGTAGCACAGACACTGAGTGTAACAATTAATAAATGGGACCTCCTGAAACTGAGGAGCTTCTGTAAGACAAAGGACACAGTCAATAAGACAGCCTGCATAACGGGAAAAGATCTTCACCAATCCTATATCTGACAGAGGTCTGACCTCTAAAATATATGAAGAACTCAAGAAACTAGAGTTCAAAAACAACAAAGAACCCAATTGGAAAATGGGGTTCAGAGCTAAATAGGGAATTCTCAACAGAAGAACTCCCAATGGCTGGAAGGCATGCTCAATATCCTTAGCCAACAGAGAAATGAAAATCAAAACAACCCTGAGATGTCATCTTACACCTATCAGAATGGCTAAGATCTAAAACACAGATGACAGCCTATGCTGGAGAGGATGCAGAGTGAGGGGAACACCCTTCCATTGCTGATGGAGGTTTAAATTTGTACAGCTGGAAATCAGTATGACGGTTCCTCAGAAAACTAGAAATCGATCTGCTCAGTGATCCAGCAAAACCACTATTGGTCATATACCCAAGGGATGCACATTCTTCCCCCAAGAGCATTAGCTCAACTATGTTTATAGCAGCATTATTCATAATAGCCAGAACCTGGAAACAACCTAGATGCCCCTCAACTGAAGAATGGATTAAAAAATTGTGGTACATCTACACAATGAAGTACTACTCAGCAGGGAAAAAAAAATGACATTCTGAAATGTGCAAGTAAATGCATATAGGTCTGGAGAGTATCATTCTGAGTGAGGTAACACAGACCCAGAAAGACAGACATGGTATGTACTCACTCATAAGTGGATTTTAGATGTAATGCAAAAGATAACCAGTCTACAATCCACACCGTTTACAGAAGCTAGGTAACAGGAGAAAATTAAGGAGACATCCATAATTCCCCCTGAGAAGGGAAAATAAAGAAGTTCTCCTGAGAAAATTGCAATCATACGGGTGGGGGTAAGGGGGGAAAAGGGGCCTAGAAGAGAACATGAGAGAATGGGATGGTAGGAAGAGGGTGGAGGGAGAGCACAGAAGGGAATATTCTGATAGAAGGAGTCAGTGTGGGGTTAGAGGAAAACCTGATACTAAGGAACACCCAAGAACCCCCAGGATGATCCCAGCTAGGACTCCAAGCAGTATTGGAGAGGGAGCCTAAACTGGCCTTTCCCTATTATCATATGAATGACCACCTAATTCCCATTATAGAAACTTCATCCAGCAGCTGATGGAGACAGATGGAGATATCCATAGCTAAACACCAGGCTGAACTACTGGTCCAGCTGAAGAGAGAGAGAAGAAATTACATGAGCAAAGGGATCAGGATCATGATGGGGAGACCCGTGGAGTAGGCAGTCTCATGCTATTGGGAGCTTGCAAACTCTGAAATAACAGTTGATGGACTTCATGGAATGGATCTGGAGCCCCTGAATGTAGATGACAGCTGAAAGGCATGGGCAGTTTCTGGAGTCTCTTGCAATTGGATCAGAGTCTATCCCTGGTCCATGAACTAGCTCCTCGAAGCTCATGCCTAGCAGGGGGGAAACATCTTTCTCAGCCTTGATGTCAGCCCTACCTCAACTGGATACTCCAGACCGAACTGACTCACCTTGGAATTCCTTGTCTGAGTGCAGCGGGGGCAGAGGCGGCGGGGGTGGGGGGTGGGGTAGGAGGGACTGGAATAAGGGGCAGGAAATGGGAAAAACAATATAAAATATAAAAATGTAAAAAGGTTTATTGTAGAAATTAAAGTTTTTAAAGAATTAAGAATGCTAATAAATATATGGTAAATAAAACCAGAAATAACAAGAGTAAGAGCTATAGAAGTAAAGAAAATAAAACACACTTTTGCTGAGTGAAGCTAAGAAGCAGAGATGAAACAGTTTTTCTCAAATGAAAAGAGGAGAGTTCTTGTCCTAAACTCAGTTTGCTGCTCCACACGGTAAAGAGGGAGAGCACAGAGCAAAGGGAAAAAAGACGATTTCACAAGGTCTGGGAAAGAGTAATCTTGGGAAAGGGGTTTTACGTGTGGCAAAGTTAAGACTTAAACTTGAATTAGTTTATTACTCATGAAATACTTTGACATAAAGTTGTCAGAGGTTTTTCTTCAATTAATATGCCTCAGAAACTAAGTTGTTGACATTGTGGATTTTGAAGAATACTGAAGCTAGCTGGGTAGCACATACCTTTGATCCCAGAAGGCAGAGGCAGGTGGATCTCAGTGAGTTCAAGAGCAATATTTTTCTTAGTTTTAGGCTGACAAAATGGTTCACCTGCTTAACAAACACAAGCCTGGTGACCTCATCTCAATCCCCAGGCTGAAAGAGGATGGGTGACAATTTGCCAGCTGTCTTTGGGAGCTTTTAGTCAAAGGCAATCAAAACTTAAATTTGAGAGAGAGTGTTAATGAAATATAAAAGTTCACCTCTCTTGTGAGGGCGCCAGAGATGGTGTCTTAGTTGCTTTTCTATTGCTGTGAAAAGACATCATGACCAAGGAAACTCAGAAAATAAAGCATTTAATTGGAGGTCTGCTTACAGTCTCAGAGGGTTTATTCATGAATGTCATGGTGGGAAGCAGGCAGGCTTAGCTGAGACCTTCATCTGACCCACAAGATGGAGGCCTAGAGAGTATGAGATTGGACTTTTGAATCCTCAAATCCCACTTCCAGTGACACACCTCCTCCAACAAGGCCATGCCTCCTAATCCTTCCCAAACAGTTCCACCCGCCAGGGATGAAGAATGGAGGCCATTCTCATTCAAACTAGCACATGTAAGGGAGGATACAGGCTGGAGAAAGGGCTGTAGGACATTGGCCAGAGCATAAGACAGAACCTACTGACTTGCCATGATTTCTCCTCCATCAAGGTATAAGGTCAAACCAGGTGCTTTCTAAGGCATGTTGTCCTACTTGTCATGTTATTCACAGCCTCTGATTCAGGAGCATCAAGCTATGGGCTTCAATTCCTGAAGAAGAAAGGCATACCGCTAAAGGTCCTACAAGCTGACTGACAGTAGATCATCCATGATTGTAGAGAACTGGAATGTTGGACATGGAAAGCCAGATTATCTCCAGCTATCTTCAGTTCATGTCATCTTGACACAAATTGAAGACACCTAAGAAAAGAGAACCTCAGTGAAAGCACTGCCTCCATCAGATTGGCCTATCGGCAAGTCTGTAGAGCATTTTCTTGATTAATAATTAATGTAAAAGGGCTCATGTTACCGTTGGCAGTGCCACCCCTGGGCAGGTGGTCCTAGGTTACATAAGAAGGCAGGCTGAACAATCTATGGAGAGCAAACTAGTGTGTAGATTCCCTCCAGTGTCTCTGACTCAAGTCCTGCCTCCAGGTTCCTGATTTGAGTTTCTTCCCTGACTTTCCTCAATGATGAACTGTGACAGGGACTGTGACATGGACTATGACATGGATTGTGACATGGATGTGACATGGATTGTGACATGGGCAGTTACATGGTTTGTGACATGGATTGTGATGTGTGTGGGCTATGGCATGGGCTGTTACATGGATTGTGACATAAACTGTGACATGGACTGTGACATGGATTTTGACATGGATTGTGACATGAATTGTGATGTGTGGGGGCTATTGCATGGGCTGTGACATGGATTGTGACATGGACTGTAACATGGACTGTGACATGAACTGTAACATGGGCTGTGACATGGACTGTAACATGGACTGTGACATGAACTGTAACATGGGCTGTGACATGGACTGTGACATGGACTGTGACATGGACTGTGACATGACTGTGACATGGATTGTGACATGAACTGTGACATGGACTGTGACATGGATTGTGACATGGACTGTGACATGGACTGTGACATGGACTGTGACATGAACTGTAACATGGGCTGTGACATGGAATGTGACATGGACTGTAACATGGACTGTGACATGAACTGTAACATGGGCTGTGACATGGACTGTAACATGGGCTGTGACATGGACTGTGACATGGACTGTGACATGGACTGTGACATGACTGTGACATGGACTGTGACATGGACTGTGACATGGATTGTGACATGGACT
>PVIH01004089.1:0-30000 GCA_004025045.1 Sigmodon hispidus
ATACAAAGTTAAATATATAATTGCCCTATTTTACACGTGTCTACCTCTGTCTAAAACATTTTACACATTAATATATATTAAATACATTGTCATTTCCATAATACAATTTCTACCTCTAATTATTTATAATAGTCATAACATTTGTTATACTATACACACAAGTTGTTTTATATAAATCTGTTTAAATATATTTTTATATATAATAATATATAATTAAAATATTGTTGTCATTTGATAAAAAATATATATTTTAGTCAATTTTCCTAAAATTGTTATACTTAAAATTATTTATAAGAGCTATACACTCATTTTAAAATGCCTATTTTTACAATGTTAGCCTCACTTTCTTAGTTGATTAAGATTACAAATTATAGTTACTCAAATTTATCACCTAAAAGTCAAAATACTCAACTTTTTCAAAAACATGTTAAAATACACCCAATAAATAAGTGTCTTCAACCACTTCATAGACCAAAAAAATATGACATTCAAAATTTTGTTATCTCAAATTTGGCCTTAAAAAACATAACAACTCCTAACATCACCATTCCTTTCTCAAAATAATATTAAACATCACAAACATCTTACAAAAAAATTATTTAATTTAACAAATAATAGCCTAAAAAACAAAAAACTACACTTACGCCCACTACTGTCAACATACTCACTGTCCAAAATAAACCTACAAAATAAAAAATAAAAACTACCAAAACCTACCTAAACAAAATAAAACAGTCCTACCAAAAAATACCCTACTTCTATAAAAACTTGTCAAATATCCTAAACCAATAGCCACAAAAATAAATGCTCCCGCTATACAAAAAAATAATAAATAACTGTCCAAATAGTTAACTAACGTTGTCTTCTCCTAAATTCTAAAAGTTACTTCATAATTCCAACTTTAAATATATATTTTCCTTCTCAAGTCTTAATAATATTAAAAATTAAATAATTAAAGTTATTATTACTTCACATTTCAACAAAAACACTCAAATGTTAAAACTCTATTATTTAAAATAAATAACCTTAAAACAATCCCTATACATTTTCTCATATCAACATTTTAAATATTAAATTATACTTTATAATTGTTGTTTATTAACAATAATTTGACCTCACTTATGTTAATACATTTCTCTTTCCCAAACACTGTCTTATAATAATCCCTATAATATATAATTTTATACCTAATTTAAAACCTTCCTATTTAAACAAAACAAAGAGATGTAGAGGGAAATCAGGAACTGTATATGTGAACGATCGCGAGATAGAAATGGAGACGAGCTGGGCGTAGTTAACTAAAAAAGATTCCAGAAGTAGACCTTCGAGGGAGGAAACCAAGACAAAAAGTCATCATTCTCTCACGAGAGCTCCCCAACTAAATACACAGTTCACTCCAACTGCCCAAAAATTGAAATATACAACATAAAAATAAAAAATCTTCCTTAAAAAAACTCCAACACACTACAACCTCATCCTGTCATCTTCTCCTAAAACCGACTCTATTTTATAAACTATTTTCTCCAAATAAACCCTATTTATAAACATATCTCAAAACAAATTTTTACCACAATAGGGAGCTAAGAGCATAAGGCACTGTCGGTGGTGGCTGAGCACACACACCTCAGCTGTGTCATCGGAGAGACAACAAAGAGTGTAAGAGGCACAGCGTTTCACTAATTTCTCACATTCTCACCAGAGCCATTCTCTGGCTAGGGCAGGTCACAGGGGTGGTGATAGAAAAACGCTTCTGAACTATGGGAAATAATGTTTTTACAAGATGGAAACATGAAATGTAACTGTTCTGGAACCTGGGCCTGGTCACTCAGCACTGGGCATGTAGCACTATAGTATAGCACTTGCCTAGTACAGGCAGGGCCCTGGAATTGACTCCCATGGCTATAGAATAGGCTTCTGCCTGAGCAATGTAGTAAAACAAGTCTCAAAGCAAGCATATGGATAGTTCTGCATAATTCTGACAGCTGATGAATAGAAATGATATCCAGAGAGAAGTCAGTGTTTCCCTCCGAAACACTCTCCACTGCTCCACCTCCAGTAGGTCTCTGGCTCATTTTCTCCTTTGTCTCCCACGCCTTCCAAAATAATAACAACTTCCAAAGGATGACACCTTGTCCATCATCTTGGAGTGCGCGGGGCACTGGGGCAGACTCTTCCAGCTGCCAACGTGCTGTGTGGCAGAGAAAGAAAGAGACAGAAAATCATCTCCTTCCTGGAGTTGCCCAGAAATAATCAAGGAGGCAGGTTTACTGATGACCCCCATGGTCTTGATTGAAAAGTGGTCTGTGGCTTCTCTCTAGATATCTCTTGCCCCAAGATTACCACATGATCCTGAGGACGTTCTGGACAGCTGCAAAGCCCATAGCAACTCGTCAAGTTTTAAAGAAAAACTCAAATAAATGAAATAGGAATTGTGACCATTTTGTCACATACTGCAAACATTTGAGGACTAGCGACTGTGTGCTAGAATGTGTCCCAGCTTATGTAAGTGTTCTCTGAGGGCCCCTGTGTTGAAGACTTGACCTCCAACCCTTGGTGTCATTGAGAAGCAGGGGAATCTTTAAAGTGATGGGGCCTAGCCAGAACACACCTTTAATCCCAGGAGGCAGAGGCAGGTGAATCTCTGAGTTCAAGGCCAGCCTGGTCTACACAGAGAGTTTCTGGACAGCCAGGATTACACAGAATAACCCTGTCTCAACCCCCTACTCTGACAAAAGAGAAGGTTATTGGAAAGAAGTTAGACCGCCCTGAAAGAGTATACTGAAACCTCACCCGCTCCCCTTGCTCCCCAGACACCAGAGGCTTCCTGTGTAACATGCTCCGTCTGTGAGGGTCTGTGCTAGCACAGACCCAAACAACAAACCAAAATGCCCTTTTCCCTCGAAACTGATTTCCTCTGGTATTTTGTTAATAATAACAAAAAGCTAAACAATACAGAATATCTTTCTAGCCTTTCAGAAACAGAGGCATCTTGCTTTATCATCCTAAGTGAGAAAAACTAAACTGAGAAGAACAAAAATGTTCAACTCATTTGAGGAGCCATCTGCCCTGGGCATGGGGCAGACAGCTTCCGGTCACTTTAGAGCAAGCATCAGGAGAAACTGCTTGTCATCCAAAACCAGAGTGTCACGTCAAAGGCCAAAGATAAAGGAACAAAATGTAGGAAAAGAATGGCCACTCCATTGCAGTGGAGAAAGTCTCAGACATGGTGACCTAAGCTTACACCCATGGGTAGGCGCTAGTGGCTACATTTCCCTGGACATGTTTTCTTTAAAGGCAAGTGATAATTACGACTTTCTGGTGCCCTTCAAACATGCAAATAAAATACCACGAGGAAGGCAAACATGATATCGTCAGAGGCATCACCACCCACTGGGGCTGCCATAACCCTGCATGTGCCAGCCTCCCATAGGGACAGAGAGACCAGTCCTGTGTGATGACAAGGCTGTTATGTCATACCAGAAGGGCCCGGAGTGCAGGTGTAACTTTCAAGGATTCATGAGTTCCCCCAGAAGACTGGAACTAGCATTTGAATAGCTTCAAGATAGCTTTTGACAGGTACAGAAGGTCTCAGCCTGAGTCACCTTCAGTTTAAGGAGTAAGAGAGGATGAGATAAAAGAAGCAGAGATGATGAAGAGATGATCTAACTGCCCCACGGCACTGCAGCCCTCTACAGTCACACTCGCCATGCACACCTAGGGCCACATATGCCCTTTCCTGATCTTAGACACACGTGAGAGCGCACATACATTCACACCCATACGGATATCCTGACTTAATAGCCATAACCACACCGGCACACAGCTCATGCATACAAAGGGTGGCCAGCTTCCGGTTACTACACAGTAAACAAAAGTTTGACCATTGGAGGTTTGGCAACAATAACAAGTGGAAGTAATGTTACAATTTGTCTCTAACTAATGTTATAGTAAGTCTTAACTGTTTAAACCGAAAAACAGGATTGTCATAAACACTCTGCTCTGGCCATCACTGGAGTCTGAGACACTCAGAGCAAGGAGAGACTGGAAAGCACCCAGGATGGGCCCAGAGTCCCTGGCATCCACCCTACTAGCTCACACTAAATTGCCTTTTTTTTTTTTTAAGTTTATTTTATTATGTATACAGAACACTGCATGTATCTCTGTAAGCCAGAAAAGGGCATCAGACCTTTTTTTGTGAGCCATCATGTGGTTGTTGGGAATTGAACTCAGGACTTCTGGAAGAGCAGCCTCTAAGCCATCTGTCCAGCCCCAAGAAACCTGTTTTAAAAGAAAGAAAGAAAATCTGCCCAGAGAAGGCATGCTAAGAGCATGCAGCTGCCTGCTGCATGTCCTACTTCCATGGAGCATGAGGCCTCTCTATTCACAGACATCTCCCAGCTAACCAGGTAAAGGTATTATCGTATCGTTCCAGATCAGACATGATCCTAACAGGAGGAACCTCAGGAATGTAACTCTGAAGAAATGCTGGAGCACCGTCCAGGTTTTCTTTGGAGGAACATCTGGGTATCTGGTGGAAGCACGAGAAACAGACAGGCATGGCAAAGAGACCCAAGGCTACCACACAGAAGAGTGTGGCTATAGCCAATGTCTTGGCTCAGCCCCCCAACATCCTCCCACCGGATATCAAAGTGTGTGTAGGGGTCTTACATTCAACTGGAGAAACATCTGAACATCTAAATAACTCGGGAATTTTGTAAATTTTTTTCACACAAGAACGGCCAGAGAACTTCCAGAAAGTTCTGAGCTCCATTCCTTTGAGCCTTAAACAGTTATTTCTTCTTCAGTGTCAGACTCACCTGACATTTTGTCTCCTGTGAACATGTTGCCACAGCCCCTTCACTAGGCTTCCTATGCTGCCTATGAAGACATCTGCCATGTGATTGGCATATAGCAATAGCAACTTCACTAAGAAAAAAGTGGGGTGGGGTGGCTTCCTGGTGGGGTGGTGGGGGATACAGGAGGTTAAGGCAAATACAAAAAGTTCTGTGCTACCCCCAGCCCTCAGAAAAGGTTAGCCAATTAAGAACAAACAGTGAAATCAGCCAGCTCTCCCACACTTTGAAACGCGGTGTTAAACCAGCTTCTGGGCCATGGGCTTGTCAACAGTTAATTGCAGCACAAGCTTGCAGCCACATGACTCAGGAAAATACCCATCCGACCGGATCCAGGCCAAGCAGAGACCAGCTGGAAGGAAAATAACCCTGAAAAACAAACATACCAGCCCCGCCTGGAGGGGAGGAGCCTTGCCTAATACAGGAGGCTGGGCGAGGGCTATCGAGCCCACTGGCAACCGATCTCAAAGCTCAGGCACCTGCTTTTATTTTATTTTATTTTTTAATTCCTTTACTTCATTCTTCTTGATCCCCTTAGACTGTGCCTGGTTCTAGCCTCTTTTTTTTTTTTTTAAACTTTATTTATTTACTTATTTGCCTTGGTGTCTGCCTTGGTGTTTGCCTGGAACTGGAACTACAGACAGTTGTTAGCTGCCATGTGGGTGCTGGGAATCGAACCCAGGTCCTCTGGAAGAGCAGACGGTGCTCTTAACCGCTGAGCCATCTCTCCAGCCCCCTTTTTTTTTTTTTTTTTTGAGGCTTTGGCAAAATATTTTCGGAATTTTGGCCTCTACCAGTTCTCACCCCAAAAATCTGGGACTGGAATTCCCAACATAGCTGCCTAGTGCACACTTCTTTCCCTCCCTGAATCTGTTTCTCGCATTCTTCTCATCAGACTTGGTACACACCTATTTGCAGGAGGAAGAAACTAAAGGGTCACCTATTCAGACTGGGAGCAGAACCTTCTTCAATTCTGTCCTTTGGGTCATGATAACCTATTTTATCAAACCACAAGGGGGCCAAAGTCCCGGGAGCACAGGTCTCTAGCTGTCGCTTAGAGGCAAGCCACTGTGCCACTTCCCAGGTGTTACTAACACGGTTCCATTCACAAGGGTCCCTAAGGATGCTGTCAGCAAAATTGAAACAAGTCGGTTAGGAAAGAAAAAGAAACAAAGTCTGCTGGAATCATTTCTAAATGATCTATAAAAATACAGTTTTTCAGAGATCAACAAACAGATCATCTCCAAGAGTCCTTGACAAGAAGCAGCACATACAATTGCTTAAAACCATAAGTAGGAAAATGCAAAGCTGCTAGGGCTGAATCCTTAGCCCTGACCCTTTCGGAACTAACAAGGCTAGACCAGGCTAACCACAGAGCCCACAGGGACACACATTCTCTTGAGAACAACACATCCAGAAAACCCTTCAGATTTGAAAGCTACTGCTGGGGTCCTGTGGAACAAGAAAACTAAAAAAGCACTTCACGTGTTAGATACTGGATTTCTTGAGAACATTTTGAGGAAGCCGATACCTCTCTGTGAACATTGACCTCTGGTTTCTAGATTATCTTGATTTAAAAAATAAAAACGTATATCTCTACTGGGACTTTGCATAAATTCAACAGAGAGAGCAAGGCAGGGGAGTCAGGCAGAGTCTGCAGAAATTCCAGGGCCCCCGAAGACAGTAGTTGACAGGCCTTCACTCACGTTAGCGTGAGTGTCTTAGTAAGCAAGGGGAAGCCGAAGCCAAGGAAGATGCATTATGGCATTTCAGCTGAGGACTCGTAACAAGATGTCAGCTAGGTGAATGGCCTGCAAAGTGAAGTGTGTGTGTATGTGTGTGTGTGTAGACAAGAAACAGTAGTAAAAAGGTTTAAGGAAGAAAAGGATATGTCATGAACAAAGCATCCTGGAGACAGGGGAGGGCAGAGCAAATGAGGAGCCAAGGTGAGCCGAGCCAGGGTGGGCCCACACAGGGCCAACCTAAGCATGCTTACCTCATATCAGAGGCACACAGTCTGGGGTCAGTCAGTTCACCTCCCTAGACAATGGACAATGTCAGGGAACTTTTATTTTAAAACTTGTTACAGCTGCGGAGTGGGATGCTACTGGCACCTAGTGGGTAGAAGCCAGGGATGCTACTGAATATTCTATAATGCACAAGACAACCCACAGCAAAGGAGAATCCTACTCACACTCCGCATGGTGCTGAGGCTGCAAAATCATCCAAGGACATTCAGCTGGAAGATTTTGTGAAGAGGCTTGCACTAAGACTCACTGTGACATCAGTATGGGTAATGGGACAGTACTGTCATTGTAGATAAGAAGGGGTCTTTTAGGAAAGTGTATTATGATACCCTGGCCACCGGAGTGTCAGAATGGACATGGAAAGTGAATGGATAAGAAAAAGGTTTGAAAGAACACATCAGTGGGATTGGAGGGCATGAAGGCTGTAGAGGGCCACATCAGTGGGACTGGGGACACCAAAGATGAGGAGGGTCTCAACTCAGTGTAAGGCAACTGTCAGGTCAAGCTTAAATACAGATACTGTGTGTGAATGGTGTATCCCCAGAGCAGGAAGAATGAGGGACCAGGAAGCCTGGCAGAAAAGCAGTGGAAGCAGAATGTGTCCATGCCAAGCCGATGCTCAGATGAGCTGTGAGAGCCTGTCACTGAACAGTCATCCCGGGCTAACCTCTCAGTAGATCAGTGTTGGAGAAACAGTTCTGTAAACAGTGAAGCCTCAGCATCCACTCCTGGGAGGAAAAGAGAGAGAATTCACATTCTACACTCTGCCTCCCACTGGTCAGTCAAGCTATAACAGCTTTAAAATCTATCTACACACCCTTGGACATGTCTCTCACTCTGAGTTTGAGGGTTTTAATACATCCTTTTTAAGAGTCTCATTTGTAACCACTGTACCAGACAGAGGCACTGCTGTGTGACTTCCAGGGCTGACTAGCATCTTCTTTGCTCTGTGGTGCACCCAAATGTGGAGCCTTCACCCATAGGAAGTCAGCTGTTTCCTTTGTTGCCATGCTGAGATAAAGTGTAGGCCACGTGGACCCACATGTAAAGGCAGCGGTAAACACCAGCCAACAGCTAGTATAAACTGTTAGATCCTACTGGAGATATTGCCCCATGAGTCTAGCTTACCACCATGGAGCCACGGGTCGCCATTGGGTCTCCCCAGCTGAGAAGCAAGCCAATCCCACTGACCCACATAATCCGTGAGCAGAATTAAGTGTTGTTTCCAGCCCTAAATTTTAGGTGTGATTTGTTACAATAGACTACTCACTGGAACGGCCTCATTACACATTGACAGCTCAGGAACTCCATTGCAGAGTGGCATTGGAGCCACGAGCTTCAGAAGTACGGCTGGGGATCCTCAAGCGGCAGAACATTTGTGGGTGGTGAGTCCACCCCACCCACACCCCACAATTCAAGGAAGTTGATCAGCTACAGTAGAATGAAGGAGAACATTGTACTTCGAGCTATGGGCAGAGATGAGGTTAGTATTCTTAGAAAAGATCCCTTTGAGGGGCTGGAGAGATGGCTCAGAGGTTAGGAGCACTGTCTGTTCTTCCAGAAGTCCTGAGTTCAATTCCCAGCAACCACATGATGGCTCACAGCTTAAGACTGAAATCTGGTGCCCTCTTCTGGCACACAGGCACAGTGGAGGCAGAATGTTGGATACAAAGGAGTATCTTCTATGGACCAGGTTGGAAATGTTCAGAACAGGAGGAGCACATGGCTAAATTCTAAAGCTTTCTGGGAAGAGACCATTCTATTGATTCATTTAAGAAAATCTATGAGAGGAAAATATTAATATTTTGTTGTTTCCTTGTAATAATCGTTCATTTTCCCTCTCACCTTTCACCCAAATGTTGAACTAGGGTCTACGGGTATGTGATGCTTGTCTTCCATAAGTCACTCTGTCATTGACTTTTGTTCTTGTCAACGTTGCTTTAGTTCATAAATCTAGTAATAGTCTAGACTTGGAAAGGATCTTATAAGTTAGTAATGTAGCTAGGTATGTAGCACACACCTCAATGCCAGCATTCAAGGGGAAGAGGCAGGATCTGTATTAGCTACATTAAATAATAATAATTTATTCTGTCTCAAATAATAATAATACAGAACAATCTAACAATATAACAAGCACATGTCCCCGTTCAATCAACCCCCTAATGCACAATTTTTTATTCATGGACTCCTGAGGTGATGGAGAGTGAACCCCCTCTTGACTGTAGGTGGATAAGACCTCTTGTGAAACAGAAAGTCCCAGGCAGGCCTCCTATTGCAGAAGGGTGGGGCGTTGGTGCTGTCCCAGATCCCCTGGGGGCTCCTCCTTCAGTCCTGCTGCTGTCCTCATGGGGTTTTACTCTTGTTCAGTTTCAATATAGTGTGCCTACAGCAGGAGTAACTTCTGAGCAGCCACACAGCCATGTTAGGGAAAAAATATATATATATATGAGGCGGGGTGGGGATGGGAAGAGAGGAAAAGGGATGACTCCTGCGCTGAAACCACACCACCCACTGTCCGCTTTTAGTGATTTTACCTTGACACAACTTCACAAGAGCCTCACAATAACTCACATTTTTTTCCAAGAAGGAAGTGAGGTACAAAAATATAAAGAATTTCCCAAGATAACCCAGCTGATAAGATATGGAGCCCGATCGTCAGTCATTCCAGCCCAGAGATCTTTGTGCACTGCTGTCCTCCGGAAGTATCCTGCTCCCTAGGCTCGCTTGCTCCTGGTTCTAGACCGGGCTCAGGGCTCCAGCAGCCTGCAGCTCTCCAGACTCGCCACTAGATGGGGCAGTGAGAGACAAACTCCTGCCTCTTACCAGTGCTCTTGAGACAGACATGCGTGGGGGAGCCGCAGCAAAGAGAATGTCAAAACAGAGTTCTATTTAAGAAAGCCAAGTCCTCGGCCTGCCCTGTCTCCCACCGGGATACTTGGTTGGCTCTCGGCAGGCTATAAGTGAATTAGCTTTCCTTCCTTCCGCATCCTACTGCTAACCCACATCTGATTCTATTTTCTCTCCATCCCTGACACAGGGCAGAGCACTAATTCCGCCCACGTCACTGAATAGTGTCCTGAAGAGAAAGGGCAGTGACAAGCTGGGTAGAGGACAGACTCAAAGCTTAATTTCCTGTAGCCACTGGAAGGTCTTTTTCCTGGCACACTTCTTCCCACACACATACCCAATACACACACATCACAAAACATACAGCACACACAGTGCGCTTATGACATCAAGAGACACGCTCCACAGCACATCCCAACACCTGCACCACACAACACGTAACAACACATTACATTGCAGTACACAATACATCACAACACACACGGCAACACATTCAACACACACATCACAAGACATGCACCACATTACATCATCTCACAGTGCAACACATAACAGCACACAACACACATCACAATAAAGCATATCTGAACATATACAACTTACACATAACAATGCATATATCACATCACAAGACATACACCACATTATATAACAACACATGCAACACGAAACACAAACACATTACAGCATGCATATAATACATGCAACACACACATCACATTGCAAGACGTACACATAATGCATATGGCAACATACAGAAATATATGCAACACCCACAGCACAAAAATTGCAGCATGTCACAACAATCACAAAGAAAGATCGGGCTGGAGAGATGGCTCATGTCTATAAATCAGTCTCTAGATCAGGTTAAGTGAAGTGGAAACCAGCCATGTCTATGAATCAGTCTGCAGATTGGATTGACTGAGGTGGAAAAATCCAAGATAAACGTGATGGCCCTACTTCATAGATATCCAGACTCAGGAAAAGAGAGACAGCTAGCTAAGCCCCAGTGATGAGCTCTCCTGGCTTCTTGGCTGTGGATGCAGTGTGACCAGTAGCCTGCCTCTCCACCCCCGACTTTGTTAGTGATGGACTATACCTACAAATTCTTCCTATCTTCAGTGGCTTGTGTCAGGCATGTTGTCAAGGCAAGGAGAGAAGAAATAGATTCAACACTAGCCATGCAAAGCTTGAGGAAGAACTTCAGTGCTAGCAGATGATATATAGAAACCACCAAGGTAGAAGCAGGAAACCACTACAAGGCAACACTATGCCAGAAGGCATGAGTGAGAAAGAACAGAGGCCAGAGCTACAAAGAGCAACAAAAACTTGGGTGTTGAGGTCACAGAGCACTTTACAAATCATGCATCTGGATGATGCAATCCAGAGTATCCAATAAACTCCGGCAATCAAATGCCGATAAGCAACCTAATTTTATTTTATTTTGTTATTTTTTTAAAACTTTATTTATTTATTTGCCTTGGTGTTTTGCCTGGAACTGGAACTACAGACAGTTGTTAGCTGCCATGTGGGTGCTGGGAATTGAACCCAGGTCCTCTGGAAGAGCAGACGGTGCTTTTAACCCCTGAGCCATCTCTCCAGCCCCGCAACCTAATTTTAAAATGGGCAGAAGGTTTAAGCAGATTTTACATCAAAGGGAATAGTCAGCCCTCAGTATCTATGGTAACTTCTTCTTGTACACCTAGAACATGCCAAGCATTGCCCTGAGACCTGAGCGCTCACGACAGTTAAGACAGGGAACCCACATTCTGATGACAAAAATGGACAAGGGGACCCATCGTTAGAGGCCCTCCGTGAAGTTAGCAGGGGAATTTGCTTGCACTGTATTGAGCAGAGGTGGGAAGGGCAGCTGTATGAGAGGCCTGGGCAGGAGGAGACAGAGAGATGGTGGGAGCTGAGGACTGAAATGTATGTGAAGATAAATGAGGAGGAGAGAAGCAAAATGACTGGCAGGGCTGAGGAGATGATCCAGTGGGTTAGGACCGAAGTTCTTCTCTCTAGACGCCAGAGTCTGGAACATGCACATCTGTGATCTCAACATTCCTATGGTGAGATAGGAAGCCGAGACGGGAGAGTCCCTGGAAGTTCACAGGCCAGCCAGCCCAGCAGCAAACAAGAGACTCTGTCTCAGTCAGGGTGGAAAGCAAGGACTAACAGCCTAAGTTGTTTCCTGAAATTCACACACACACACACACACACACACACACACACGCACGCACGCACGCACGCACGCACGCACGCACGCACGCACGCACGCACGCACGCGCACACACACACACACGCACGCACGCGCACACACCAAGTTTGGAGGGGGTTTCATGGTTGTTGTTTGATTTTAGAGAACACACAAAAGCCTGAGCGTATGTGAGGTGTGGTACATCTTGGGGCTAAAAGCTGACTCACTGCGATTGAAGCGAACAGTGAGTATGGGCCTTATGGAGAAGACACCGCTCAGATAAGGAGCTGTGACTGATTCAGAAAGAGTAAGGTTTGATCATTTTGAGGGAGGTGGTGGGACCTGAAGCAGGGAACCACTGAGAAAGCTGCCACTGGGATCCTCAGAAGTAGGAAAGTAGGAGGGGGGACCTCAAGCAGTGGGAGAAAGGCAAGGCCACGCTGCAGTGCATTAGGGTGGTGTGCAGACAGAGTAAACCAGAGGCTAAAAGAAAAGGGAGACTGTCTCCAATACAGTGTGACACCCCTCACTAAGTCAGTAATGCAGAAAGAAAATCATTTGAAGGAAAGATAATCATATGGCCAGAAACCAGGCTCTGAACTATCACCTCCCATGTGAAACTTATAGGCAGATTCAGCCACAATCCAGCACAGAGCCAGGTAGGCAAGATGATATAACCCAGGTCCTCTGAGAACTAGAGCATCATGATGCCCAATACACCTCATTCATGTGACTTCTCTGACCCTGCACCTAGATCTCATGGACCACTTTTATATAACTGAGCTATCCTCCTAGTCTGGAAAGTCTTTTGATGTCTCGTTGGCTGATGGTGTCATGGGGGTTGCAATGACTAGCATGTAGGAATAGGAAAATGCCTCTAAATTGCAAGATCATTTATTTTTGTTGTTGTTACTCTGTTTTGTGAGACAGGATCTCACTATGTATCCCAGCTGGGTTGGAACTCACTATGTAGACCAGATGCACCTGCCTCTGCCTCCTGAGAGCTGGATTAAAGGCATGTGCCACCATGTTTACCTGTTTATTTAGTCACTTGTATTTATTTGAAGTACAAGACCTTGAACTTAGGGCATCATACATGCTATTGTGCACTTGACCACTGAGTTATAACCCAGCTTTCTTGTTACTTTTGTTTTGATACAGAGACTCATCAAGTTGTCCATGCTGACCTTGAACTCAAGCTGTAGCCTGAGAAGGTTCTCCTGTCTCAGGATCCCAGCTAGCTGGACTACCAGGCAGGTATCACTAGTTCCGGCTGTGAGATGTTTTATATCCACTCCTATGTGGAGCCTTTTCTTCTACAACTGGGTTTCACAGAGGTGGACTTTCTTCCTGTTAGGCTGAGTGGTCCTGCATGGAAAGTTTGGCTTCCCATTCCTGTAACTCTAGATTCTATCTAGCCTGGCCATTTTTATCTCCAGAGGAAAGACATCCATCTGTAGATACAGTGACAGTTTTATTCAACTGGCAACTTGGGTTTCCTTGTGACATTGGCTCAACATACCCTGGTTCCTGAGGCAAACCAAGAGACATTCTCAGGTAAAGGATTGTACTCACCCAAGGACAGACATGGCCTTTGCAAAAGAGAATCATACTGACGTGTTTTTGCAGAAGCCTTATCAGTTTTGGTGGTTCCTAAAATTGCATTGTTCAGAAGATTTCCTTTTCCCTATCCTTTGTGTGTATGTTCCTGTGTATCTATTGTTCCAAAAGACACTTTCCCCCAGTCTGGCTTCCGTAATCCCACTTGCTTATGTGCAAAACCCTTCACCCTTAGGTTTTCCCCTATAAAAGGGGCATGAGAAACTAGATCAGGATTGATCTCTTGAACACTGCCTTCCTTCAGAAGAGAAAGTCCCTGGCTGGCTCCCATGTACATGAAAAAACTTTCTTTGCTTGGCCATAATTTGAGTCAGTGTCTGTTGATGGGATTAGCAGTGTGTGGGGGTATGTGTGTGTGCATGTGTGTACATGAGCCTGTGCACATGAAGATGACAGGACTGCCTTTTGTGCTGTTCCTCTGGCACTGTCTACTTTTTTTTTTTTTGAGACAAAGTATCCCACTCTGGAATATACCCATTAGTCTAGGCTCTTTGGGCAGTGAGCACCAGGGATTTATTTGTTCTCTGCCTCCCTGGGGTTTATAAAATTGAACCACCGAGTCTGGTTTACTTTTAACATGAGCTCTGGAAATCAAACTCTGAGGTCCTGGAGAACTTAGGGATCTGTTTCTTTAGGAAGTAGAGAAGGCAAGTTGCTAGGAGAAAAAAAAATAGGTTCTCATCACCAGCACTATGAACAGGAGTAGCTATGGGGAGAGTGGGGATCGTCAGTAAGAATGGAACAGAGATGTGCCCTGGTTGTACTGACGGGGATGAGTGAGCAAGGCAGAAGAACAGACAGGCTGTTCATTGAAACATTTTGGAAAACCAGAGTGTGGATTTATCCTGGATAGGTGCCTGCTTGAAGCTGGAGAGATGGACCAGCATTGATGTCCCAGGAGCCCGGCAGCTGAAGGAGTGGTGAGGATCACAGTGTAGGGCTCTGTTCATTGGGACTCTGGAGACTTAGGAAGACAGATGCTTGGGAAGTACTCAGTTCCCCAGAGGAGAGAAGGGTGGGCTCAGAGGCAGTAGAGTCCATTGGCATGGGGGCAGAGAGATAGTTGTCAGTGTGTGCATGGAGAATTAGGTGGGGGGGAGGGGTCTAGGCTGGGAGGTGGTGAGTGAGGACAAAGGGCCCTCTGTAAAGGAGCTCAAGGGCTCAGGCCTGTAGGAGAACTTGGGTGGCCCATAGGTAGGTGAGAGCCAGGGAGAGAGGAAGGCCAAGATAACCTGAGTTCAGTGAAGAGCTTGGTGAGCTGTTGTTGGATGAGACCATTGCTCTCTCAACTTCTCCAGAGGATTGTGGGCAGTAGGGCACCAGGAGCTTCTAGGAGATGTTGAGGGCTTCAGACACAAGGTCAATGGTCCTAGAAGGGAAGGATGGGCCATTGTTTCTATGGATGGATGTGTTTAATCACATCACCAAGAGATGGTGTGTTCAAAGAGTACTGAGCCACCATTTCTGCTGTTTCCCTGGAGATGGGGAATGCCTCTATTCATCCTGTAAAGATGTCAAAAGAAGTTAAGAAATAAGGGAGCTTTTTGTGAGGGGGCATGTGGGTGAAGTTCACCTTCCAGTCCTCCACCGATTGGGGTCCTCAGAGCTGGGGTAGGGGCTGGCATATCTGGAGGGTCTCTTGTGAGTTGGTCTTGGCACACATCTAGCAAGAGGAGAGGACTCACTACCTAGAGTGTTACCCTAGGCTCGGAGAGGGTGACAGAGTCACCATGTGGGAGTGACATCAGCCCTCAGACAGGCTGAAGAGTCTAGGATGCTGGTGTTGGTTAGGCTGGACCTCTGTGACATGGCACAGATGATGAGTCTGCATGGGGGAATTCTGATTTCCAGTGGCCAGGCTGTCGGCAGAGAGGGCAGGGCCTAGTCAGTGGCCAAGGGTCAGGGCAGCACCAGGACCAATGGCCTTCCTGGCCTCACTTGAAGAAGGCCCCTGGAGGAATTGACTTGGGCTGAGCGCTGTGGCGTGGAGCCTTCTGGATTTCCCTTGTTCCCCTTGTGAGGAGGGTACCAGTGGCCTCAGAGCAGGTGCCAAGGTGTGGGCTTGGAGCATAGACTTCTGTTGCAGCCCAGCCTGTCAGGAAAACTTAGTTGTCTCCTCTTGGGCTTTAAAAACTTTAAAAGCCATTTTTATTCATTTCTGTGTGGGGGTTTGGGGACCCTCCTCAACCTTTTTAAATTTCTTTCCAATATCTGGCACTGACTGAGAAATAAAATGGGTGGCCAGGACGGTGGCTCCCGCTGAGGAGGCTGGGTAAAGGCAAGTATATTGAACCATGGTCACATCAACTCTCTGCTCTCAGGGCTTATCAAAAATTAACAACTTTGTCGCAGAGCATTTCCATACCCTGAAGGAAGCAGCGGACCATGCAGTCCCTCCTCTGGAGGCCATTTTGCCCTGGCTGATAGTCTCAGTATGGTTCTGCAGCTGGCATGAACACATTACCCTCAGGGACTGCATTGTCCAGTAGGTATGTTTGGTCTTCATATTGCCTCACTGCTGCCTAAATTCAAATTCCAGCCTTGGGACTGAGGATGGAGGCCTGGATGCCATAGAGGTCACACCAGATCAGATCATAGGCTTGGAAAAGATAACAGAAAGATTAGCAGAGAAGAAGCCCAACCACTTTTCTACCTATGAGAGGTCCTGAAGGGACGCAAACAATTCCCTCGGTTTGGGCCACCTTTTGGAGGGGGCATGAGGTAGAGGATTTGGGGGGAGTAGGCCAGTGTGTGGATGGGGACCAGGCTGTAGGTTGAGGCCTTGAAGGATGGGAAGGGGGTATGGAAAGAGGAGAGACAGTGGAGTTAGGAGGAAGTTGACCCTTGACCTTTGTCCCAGAGGAGGAAGTGGGGTGGATAAAGGAAGGAAGGTTGGCCACTGAATGGAGCATGTGGCAGTGCAGAAGAGGTAGGAGTAGGCAGGGGTGGGGGGCAGTGAGGCAGGGGTGAGGGTGGGGGCACTGACTCTGGCAGCTTGGTTAGGGCTTTACAGCTAGGGTCTCAGTCTGCAGATAAATGAGCGTCTAGAGGCCCACAATCCTAGCCAACAAGATGTGGGACCCTGGCTATAGAAGGAAGGACTGGAGCCCTGAACCCAAAAGCCATGGATGTAGGGGAGTTCAGACCATTTGTCCATACGCTAGCAGAAATTTTCAAGATCATGGAGGATGCCTAAGTCAAGAATTCCCTCTGGTGACCATCTTGATTGGTTATCAAGGGCATGCTGAGGCCAGGCCTTAGAGCACAAGAAAATTAGGCGTTCTTGGGGCTGGAGAGATGGCTCAGCAGTTAAGAGCACCGTCTGCTCTTCCAGAGGACCGGGGTTCGATTCCCAGCACCCACATGGCAGCTAACAACTGTCTGTAGTTCCAGTTCCAGGCAAACACCAAGGCAAATAAATAAATAAATAAATAAAGTTTAAAAAAAAAAAAAGAAAAAAGAAAATTAGGCGTTCTGAACATACAGTGTCAGATAGCTCCAATTTGAACAGATTTTTGTAAAAGATACCCCTTTGGCATTTTGGGATTGTGCATAGACCCACAGTTGTCCATCTCACCAGCCTGTATCAGAACCCAAACTCTAAAGCAGTGTGTCCACTGTTATAGGCTTTGGTGGAGGGTGGGTACTGGAAGTGCCTTTGTAAAGAATGTCTCCTGTACAAAAGGTCCATGGAGCAAAGACAATCTTTGCTCTGGAAAGGGGTCATGGTTGCCCTGATACTGCCATGTCCTGTCAGGGTAAAGGACCCTGGGTTCTAGGGCTTGACCCAGGCATTCAATTCAGGTATTCAGCAGAGCACCCCCCCATGAGAACAAGGAACTAAAAGTTTAAAAATCTGTCCCAAGAAGCAGAGTGACCCAACCTAGATAGCTGTAATCAACTCAGATAGGACATAATGGTCTGGTCGAACCTGTGAATTAAAATACCAGAAGTTCCAAGCACAACAATGGTGACCAACACCCGATTGTAAAAGCCCCCTAACCTGCTGGTCTTAAGGCAACCCCGTGACTACTGTGAGCAACCTTATGACTTTGAAGTATGACCTTTAAAGTGACCAATCATGTGTTGCCCCAGTTGCTATGGTGATTTTATGGGGTTTTTTTAGCCTTTAAAAGAGATATGAGATTGTTAATCCCGGCTCCTCCCTTGCTACTCTCTTGCTCCGGAGGCAGGGAGGTAGCCCGCCTGTACAGACAAAATAAACCTCATGCTTTTTTGCATCAATGGCCTGGAGTCAGGGTTCTTGGGGCCCCCCTTCCCGAGGATAGTACCCTGAGTCTGGGGTCTATCAAGGGTACCAGAAAGTAGGCTCAGGAGAGGTCCTGGACCTCTATAGGCAGTCACTTGGAACAGGTTACTTAGTCTGACAGAGACAGAGGAGTAAAGAGAAACGTGGTTTCCCACGTTGCTAAAGCTGGCAGGACAAAGCTCAACACCAACACCAATGCACCAAAGATAAAGGTTTCTGTACAATATTAAGTGTCTCCACTGATGCTGTAAGCCAAATCAAGCAGAATTAAAAAGTAAAAGACCAGGTTTATTGAGCAAAGAGTTCCCAGGTGACCTTTCCAGTCCCCAGAGATGACCATGGGAAAGAAGACCAGAAGAATCACATGACCACTCTCTAAAGAGGTGATTTAAGTACGATGTGGGCCAGGTCTTGATCAGCTTGGCAGGTTGTGGGGGGGAACCTCAGCTTCATGGGCTTTCTGAGAGGGTGGGCCAGCTGAACAGGGTTGATAGAAGCTGGTGGTCTGTTAATTCATTGCATCCCAAATGCTTTACCTCGTAGTTGGAAGGATGTTGGGTCGGACAGAGGCATGTGCTAACTGTCTGTTAGACTGACTAAAGGCAGAGCCAGATAATTTGATGTTGGATCTGTAACACTGCAGCTCCCATATTCATAAAATTCTAATCAATCAGCTTTGTAGAACCCTTAGCCTAGCGAAAGCTTCTTTCCTGGGAATAAATATTAGTTTACAATTTTACCTAAAACGTTGTCATTGAAATGATCTCTGAAGACTATATTTCCTGAAAATATTATTTGTGTTAAGTTTTAAACCAGACAAATGGCTGAGGTGCTTATACATATCAAAGCTGGTTCATCCTGCCAGGTTCTCCCAGCATCCCTCCGCCCCTACCTGTTAGAAGGTATGGATTGCATCATACTCCACCCTCTCCCCTGAACCCTCCAGCCCAGGGACTGGGCAACCTTTCCCCCAGAGGCTCTTTCCTATATGATCCAGACATTTTGGATACTCTTCCCTTTTTGGACCTTTGGCTTCCTGGCTGCTGTACTTGGTCTCACTCTTTCCTTCCTTCAGACTTCCTTCCTCCACCCCCCCCCCATGGCCCAGCTCAACCAGTCATGTCCATCCACTCTGGACTCTCCCAGATATCCCTGCCACTGACTATGTACTCCCACAGATCGACAATAAACTTCCTCCTCCACCATACCTAGGAGCAGCCATGTTGTGTTCTTTTTATTTTTATTTTTTCTTCCTGTTCAATTTGTATAGCACTATCCCAGACTCTTTGAACCTCTGCTCATCATTAAGGTCATGGCTTCTGAACTTCTAAGAGGCACACTAGCCTTAGAGGTTCTGCATCTCACCAGGTGATTGCCAAGGACACGCTAAAACAATTTCCTTGGTGAGCTACTGATGCTGTGGTACCAGCCATCTTTTATCTCTGCCTTTAGTTTACCACATAAATTGTTGACTTGGCTATTCTATAAATCTTATTCATAATGGGCATTTTTTCTATATTGGTTGCTTTGCTCAGCCCAAAATTCTTCCTGCACATTAAAATGATGCCCTTCTCTGCTAATATCTTCTAAAACTAATAATACCCATAGGGCGGAGGATGTAGCTCAGCTGGTGGAATGTTTAGCTGGTACACCTGAAACCTTGGATTCAATCCCCAGCACCACCTAAACAAGGTGTGCCGTGCACACCGTCATCCCAGCACTTGAAAAACAGAAGCAGGAGAATCATGACTCTGGCTGGGCATCATGGCACACACCTCTAATCCCAGCAATCAGGACGCAGAGGCAAGCAAATCTCTGTGAATTAGAGGCCAGCCTGGTCTACAGAGTTCCAGGACAGTTAAGGTTACACAGAGAAACCTTGTCTTGAAAAAAACGGAAGTTAGTAAATGAATAAATAAATCAGAATAATCACTTCTCAAACTCTAGAACATGGAGAAGAAAGCAGAGCTTTCTGTCACAAACTCAGTATCTATGAACACTCTTTTAAGAACAGGAATTCTGGGGTATTTTGTTCATTTTCTTCTTCAACTAAGGATGAGGCATTTCCTGAGCAGAAGCGGCTCTCCTGTGAGAAGCACAGAGATGCAAAACAAAATAAAACAAAACAAAGAGAGAGAAAAAAAGTTTCTTAACAGGAAGCAACAAAAAGATAATTAGAAAAACGAAGAAGAGGTAATGAATTTGAGATATTGCTGAGAAAGCTGGCCAGTGTTGTGTCACATTACTCCAAAGCAGACTTGCTCTAACCACAGCATACACTGGGCATGCTGTCACACCTCACACCAAGGAACACTGCCTCAGACATTCAGATTCAAGACCATTATATGCTATGAATTGCACTGTTTTTACTGTGAATACAAACCTTCCCATTTTTATAAAAATATGATGGTTCAATTGCAGAAAGCAGACTTTTAGTACCAGTATTTACCAACTGCCATTCCCTAGCAGGGAGGCATTGTGTTAGGATTGTGATAGACATCCTTCTCAATATGCAAATTTGCTTTTCATCTTTCATCATTGGTAAAACTGTATATATCCAGAAGAACTGTTCCAAGACTAATTTCTTTCTGATTCACAAAGACTCACTAGGTAAAGGCCTGTCCCTTGAAATAGATCAACTCCAGGTGGTGGGGCATGCTCAGTCATCAGCTATGTGTGACACTCTGAGCCCCAATTGACAATGGGGACAGGCAGAAAGCCAGCCCTTCTGGAAGAATTCTGACAGCCAGGTACATGACTGGCTGGATCACCACAGCTCCATGGTGCAGAAAGGAAGTCTTTAAGAAAATCCATATACACATGGCTAAGCCCAGCACTTGGGAGGCAGAGGCAGGCAGATCTCTGTGAGTTTGAGGCTAGCCTGGTCTACAGAGCAAGATCCAGGACAGGCTCTAAAGGTACATAGAGAAACACTTTCTCAAAAAAAAAAAAATTAAAAAAACAAACAAACAAACAACAACAACAAAAAAAAAAAACACATGGCCCTTGAGATGGCTTGATGCATAAAGACATTTCTACCAAGCCTAAGAGTTCAAGTTTGATCTCCAGGATCCACATAGTTAATTGAGAGACTAATAAGTTGTTATATGAGCAGTAGCTTAGTGGTTAAGAGCACTGACTGCTCTTCCAGAGGCCCTGGGCTCAACCCACATGGAGGCTTATAGCTATCTATAACTGTAGTCCTATGGGATCCCATGTCTTCTTCTGGTTGCTAACAAAACACTCATACACATACAGTACATAAATAAATCTATCAAAACATTGTCTTCTGACCTCCACAGGCTCACTGCAGCATGAACACACACATACATATATAAAACACATCACACACACACATGCACAATTACCAAGAGTGATAGCATCCCTTTT
Organism: Sigmodon hispidus; assembly: GCA_004025045.1. Lineage (NCBI taxonomy): Eukaryota > Metazoa > Chordata > Mammalia > Rodentia > Cricetidae > Sigmodon > Sigmodon hispidus. Next base: position 21,205 of record PVIH01004089.1, read on the forward strand.
ACCATGTCCTTGGGACTCTGGCTTCAGCGCTACCCCTTATTTCAATTCTTCAGACTCCTCCTGCCATGCAGACCTGAGCAGTTCACTAGCACACACAGAGCACCTACCTGTGACCTTTCCCCTCGTATCTCCTAGCACTTTCCACTAGCCCATCCCACCCCCCTTCATCCCTCTGCTTGTGCTGAGCAAAGTTCCCACTAAACCCTGGCCTCTGTCCCCCAGTGCAACACCTTTGACTTTTCTTTTACAGACCACTATCTTTGCCCAGTGAAAATGTTACTCTGATGCTTCCTTCTCGTGCATCTGAAACTGCTATCCATTTGCAGCAGTGGCCCACAGACTTCAGCAGTAGCTCTGAACTGCCCGGCTAAAACAATTTCTGGAGCAGTAGATCCAGCATGTTTCCAAATAACACATGGCTGATCCAGAGACAGTATGTGGGAGCTATCCAGCCCATTGGTTGCACAGACAGACCATCTTAAGCTTCTGAAGTTCCTTCTGTTAATGAGGACCTTGCCGTCCTGTGAAAGGACCATTCTTACTAATGATAAGAGACTGTTGCTGTGGGCACAAAGGTTCTTGAGTCCACAGATCATTAGGGAAACTAGGAATGTTAAATATACAGCGGCCTCTTCTCAACAGAGGAGATAAAATACCTGTTTTCCTACCCAGAAGGCTGAGAGTGGATTTTGTTAATGACCACCATGTTTGATATCCATGGAGGACAATCTCACCCACCTTTCGCTACAGAAGCAGGCCTCATCCAAATTCCTCAGAATGATTATCCAAGATTCTTCCCTCCCTGGATATTACCCACCTTAAGGGATATGTCACTCATACTTTATACTTTATATAGTTCCCACCTCTATGCTATTTTGGTCAGAGACCATATTTATTTCTTTTAGCCATAGAACCCACCACCCTCGTGGTCACATGTACTTTGTAAAGGAGTTTCTGAGTAGTTACACCTTAAACTTTATTGTGCGTCTGGAATGAGACTGATTGTTGCCTGGAAGCCTTTCCCTAGCTTGCACTGTTTTAAATATGCTGACAACGACTAAGTCTGATCTGGTTGATGACGTCCATATGCACTCGGCTTTCCTTGTCTGCACTGATGCCTGCAGAGCTCCATCAGACTGTGGTGGTGAGTTTTACTGTCACACCTGTGAGGATGTTTCCAGAAAGACTTAGCTAAGGGCAGATCCACGCTTAATATGTGCAGCATCATGTCCTAAACCGGAGGCTGAGGCCACATAAAAGGCATGAAAATGAGAAAATCTAAAGAACACCCAAATTCATCTCTTCCTACTTCCTATTTCCCCACCATCCAAGGAGATGGGAAGTCCCAGCTGCATGCCCCCCCACACACACAAACCACCGCAAGGCCACCCTCATGTCTTCAGCACCACGGCAAACTGTGTCTACTCAAACAGTAAGCCGGTGTGTCTTTCCTTCACAGCAATGAGAAGAGTAATGAATTAGTGTTTGCTACAATCTACTCACCCTCCATATACATATATGTAATGTGATGTGTGTGTGTGTGTGTGAGAGAGAGAGAGAGAGAGAGAGAGAGAGAGAGAGAGACTATGCCTGCTCCTTCCTCCCCTTATTTTTCTTTTCCAGGTGATAATTTTCTACCAATCAGTCTTCTCAAAAAAATTTTTTTTTCTCCCCAAGGCAGCACATTTCTGTTTGTTTGTTAATATCCAACTCCTTCTTGGAGGTCCCTGGCACTCTGTCTCCCTAGGGAGGGGATTTTCCTCAGCCTCCTTGGTTGCCTAGCAACAGATCTGCTTCCTGACAAGTCATCACCCCTGGGAAGATGCCAGCTGATACACACAACAAAGAAAAGGACATCACCCCTTGGGCTTCCCTCTTGGAAGGTCCCTGATCCCTGGCATCATGAGGACAGGCGGGCTATGGGCAGGTCCCCCAAGTTCCCTCCCCTAATAAGCTGTGCTCTTACAGGAACCTTGGGTTGATGGTGACTTGTCAAGTTTTCTATTGCTGGATATGAGCTGGGAATTTCAGACTTAATCCCTAATTCTATCTAGCCCATTACCTTTGTAATCAAACCATTACTTCCATTATCGTCTCAGAGCCACTGGGACTGTGTGCAAAACTACATCCATATTCTTGCGCATGTCTTCTGTTTTGCTGTTATCGGCTTTCCCTTAGTCTCCATAATAATAGAGCGGATTGTTTTCCTCTTCTTTTCTCCTGCAAAAGCCTTTCTGAAAGGTGCTTTGTTAGCAGTTTCAAGCTTCCCTCTGATGTCTTTGCTTCCTTCTGTGCATATTCTCAGAGCCTCTGCTTTGGGCCCAGCAATGGAAACTTCAACTTCATCACATGGAACAAAGGTGCCCCCAGGTGAGATGTGCATACTGGAAAGCCAGAGATGTGAACTGCCTACCTGGACCACCTAAGGAAGATTCCCCAACCTCCCTTTCTATAGTCCTGAAACAGAATAGATGAGAAAGTGAGAGGCATACAAAGAAGAATCAACTCTGCTCTAAAGAAAAAGACATTCACAGCAGTATGTTAATACACATAATTGTCACAGTAATGCACCAAAAACAATTGCATCAATGGTCCATACCAATTATAGGGATAAATATATGTTAACTATGCATGATGCATGTAACATACAAATATATCTGGCATAGGTACAGATGGCTGCAGTGGTTTGAATGAGAATGTGCTGCGTAGGTTTGGTATTTGAACACTTGACCCTCGTCAGTGGCTCCTGTAGGGGAGGTTTAGGAGGTGTGATCTTGCTGGACTCCAAGTTGGATTTAAGAGTTTCATAGTCTTTCCCAACACCCAGTTGGCGTTCTTTCTCTGCTTCCTAATTGCATTTAAAGGTGTGATCAGCATCCTGCTCCTACTGCCATGCCAGACACTCACTGCCATGACTGATTCTTATTCCTCTGGAGCCGTGAGCCAATCAACTCTTTCTTACATAAGTCGCTTTTGGTCACAGTGCTTAATTACAGTCACAGCAGAGTAACTAACACAAAGCCTCTTGGGAAAATCCAAGAGTCTGAAAACTGCTTGAATGCATTGCTTTTCTCACTGCTGCGTGAAATACCTGACAAAGGAAACTTCAGTGAGAAAGGTCTTGTTTTGCCTCACAGTTTAAGAGTACCGTCCATCATAACGGAGAAGCCGTGGTCCAGCAGAGGCTACTGGTCACACAGTATCTACAGTCAGAAAGCAGGGAGAGAGAAATGCTTTTTCAGCTTGCTTCTCCTTTTTTTTATTCAGAAAAGGACTCCAGCCCATGAAATGATGTCACCCACACTTTCTGTGGCCTTCCCACCTTAATTAACACAATCCAGAAATTCCCCTGAAGACATGCCCAGAGGTCTGTTTCCATGGCGATTCTGACTCTCACCACAACTATCAAGAATTGGAACTCTGTTTGAATCAGACTTTGTATGACAATGAGGTATACAGAACTTGATGTCCACTATACTAAACATCTAATCATGTGGCTGTATTTCTGACATAACCAGTCTAAACTGTGATGCACAAGTGAGAACATGGCTTTCAAAGACTTAGTATTTAAAAAGAATATAAGGACTGGAAATGGGTCAGTACTTTCTTGCCCAGGGGCTACCTTTTGTCACAAAGAAGGTCAACTCCATATGGAGTTTCTTTGATGTCCATACTCTGAACTGAAGCAATGAAGCAATATAAGAGAGGCATGGAGCACATGTCTTTAATTCCAGCACTCAGAGGCAGAGCTAGGCAGATACCTATTTGTCAAAATAAGTGCAAAGACTGTGAGATGGTGCCGCCATAGCCAAGATTTGTCTTCCTTCTTTGGCTAGACTTACCTAAAAGCACCCCTCCCAGAGGTGTGTCTCCCAGGGGATGCTGAGCCGCGTCAGCCTGGCAAGAAGGGTAAAGCATTACACCTTTCATATTGATTTAGAATATAAAGCCCAAATCAAGATGGACTGTAGGCAAAGTAAATGATGGTGTTTATCACATTGAATTAAAAAAATTTAAATGGTTTTCTTCAAGCCCATCTTTATTGTGAAACCATGATTGGGGACCTAAAGGGGTCCCAATCAATTCAAATCTTCTAAGATGTTATTTCTCTTTGGGTAGTGCTTTATAGGAGGGGACACATATATACACAGGAGGAGTGTGAATATCCAGTTACACATGTGTGAACTTACCCATGGAACCTCTCTCATTCTCTCTCTCTCTCTCTCTCTCTCTCTCTCTCTCTCTCTGTGTGTGTGTTGTGTGTGTATGTTCATGTGGGTTCACATGTATGTGGGTTCACATGTGGGCACATGTGTAGTGAAGCCACTGATTTCAGGTGTCTTATTTAGTAGTTCTTCACTGGGTTTATTGAGGCAGAGTCTCTCGCAAAACTCGGACCTTACCATTTCTGCTGATCTAGCTATTCACTTTACCCTGAGAATCCTCTGTCCCTCTGGAATGACAAGTGACCACCACGCCGGTATGCCTGTCTTTTCTGTGCTTTGGAACTATCCCACTCCAGTCTTCACACTTATACAGCAATGTCTAATCCACTGAGCCATCTTCCTGGTCCTCTGTTTTCTTCCATCTTACTTTTGAGACTGGGTCTCTCACTGGGGCTTGGAGTTCATCCATTGACAAGCTGACTGAACATCATGTCCTGGGGATCCTCTTATCTCCATCTCCTCAATGCTGGCACTTTAGTAAGTCAACTATCATTTTCGTCTCATGCTTCTTCTTCTTCTTCTTCTTCTTCTTCTTCTTCTTCTTCTTCTTCTTCTTCTTCTTTTCCTCCTCCTCCTCTTCCTCATCCTCCTCCTTCTCTTCCTCCTCCTCCTCCTTCTTTTTAAGCCATTAAAAAAGGAAGGTAGAAAATGATAAGATACACAAAGGAATGCACAGCAAATAAAATGTCAGTGGGTAGGATTGTATGGGTTTTAGGAATTCCCAGACATTTTTCTGGATCCGATTGTTGAGATCTTGACAGTTTTTCAGTTGGGAAAAGAGGTCACATCTGTTAAACTAATTGTGGCTGTTCACGCCACTATATAATTTTACAACATCTTAGCTTCAGACAGAATGGCTTCTGTAAACATATAGCAGATAGACACAGCCCAGATTTCTGCAATTTATTTTACACCAAGAAATTACATTTAGCAATTTCCACAGAAGCTATAAATGAAACTTCAACAGGAATTGTCACTTCCTGTCTGTCTGACCTATATTTCAAAAATCTGTGAGTGGGTCATAACCATAAGCATCTCCTTCCCATGCTGCCATTATTTATATTGTGCTTTCTGGAGAATTTTGGTTTTTTTTTTCCCTGTGACTCAAATGGCCACTAAGGGAACTGTAGAGAGTGAGAGACTTCATACAAAACTAGGAAAAATGACAAATGTTACCAATAGTATAGCCCAAATTGTATAGCTGTGAAGCCACCTAGTCCATCAGGTTAACTAGAAAAGGCAGATCTCTTGCTCTTAGCATAGATATTGCTTTTATATCTACATAACGTTAGGTTTTGTTAATATCTGATGAAGCCTTGCCCAAATCATATACCACCTGACTGTCTAATGTAGTTAGAAAGTAGACTTGGCCCTAAGGAAATGGTTCACATGGAGTTTGAATCTCCCAGCACATGATTAAAATGCCGGACATGGTGTCACACTTGTAATTCCAATGCTGAAGAAGTGAAGAAAGACCCCTGGGGCCTGCCAGTCAGCTAGTCTAGGCAAATCAGTTTGTTCCAAGTCCAGTGAGACCCTGCCTCAAAACATAAGGTAGACGGTGATCAAAAAATATTCCCTAACATCAACCTCTGACCTCCACATAAATGTACATGTACCTGTATACACATAAATACACAAACACACATGAAGAAATATCTGGTATGTATGTAGAAAACCCCTATTGTTTGGATATATGTCATAATTTAAACCCAAGGTTAAGATGTGAGGTTTTAATAACCGATTGAGTCATGAAGGGCTCTATTGTCATCAGGGGATCAAGCCCAGTGTAAGAAGGCTCAAGGGAAGTAAATGAACTTTGTCATCTACTGTGTGAGCGTGGAGTTCTGGTGCCACCTTGTAAAAAGCAAGCAGGCTCTCACCACACGCTGAATCAGCTGGCCCATAGGCCCTAACCTTGACCTCAACAGCCCTCAGAACTGTAAGAAATAAATCTATACTCTTTACTAAATTGCTTTGTTGCAACAACATAAACATATTAAATATTGTTCATGTTTGGGAGAAAGGTGCCATTTCAGACTCTTCTTCAATAAGGTAAGAACTGTATATACCAGTTTATGTATGCTTTATTTTACTCCAGGCAACAATAAATGTGGAATATTTCCACGTCCCTTGCTGACATCTTAGAAGCTTTGGAACTCAGAAAATGGGTCTGATGCTATTCCAAAATGCACATATGTGGCTTTGAGCCTGGAGAAAGATCGTTACAGAAGTTCAGCACTCCTCGGAGTAGCCTCCACCTCCACCTCTGCCTCGAGGTCAGGGGATTGAGGCTTTTAAGCAGAGCAAATACAGTCCCCTTTTTTGTAGATCAGATGCCCCTGGATACAAAGGAGAATTTATGTAGCAAATAAGATGCAGGACGAGGGTGCTACAGGCTCTGGCAGGCTCTGGCAAGAACTTAAAATCCCGGTTGCTTCTAAGAAGATGAACAAGATAAATGGCTAAGTGGAGAAGAAAAGGTTGAGGAATCCAAATCCCATGCCTAGTCTATTTCTGTCTTTTTAAGATAAGGTCTCACCAGGATGGCCTCAAACTCAGAAAGGTCCTCCTGTCTCTGCCTCTGCCTTCCAAGTGCTGAGATTAAAGGCATGCATCACCGTGCTCAGCAAATGTTAATTTTCAAAAAATAAAAACACTGAATAAAATTGGCTAAGCAGTGGTGGCACATGCAAGTTTCAGTCAAGGTGTGTGTGCATCAGTTTTCCTTTGCTCTGTGTCTATATGTGTGTTGTATATGTGTTGTGTTTACATGCTTTTGTATGTGTATAGGCACAAGGTGTGTTCCGGTATGATTGTACTAGTGTATGCATATGGAGACCCGATATTGGTGTTTGGAATAATCCTTCACCTTCTCCCACCTTATTCAATAGTCTCTGTAAGCCAGAGACTTACAGAGTCTCTGGTGGTTGCTGGTGTCTTTAATCCCAGCATTTGGAAGGCAGAGGCAGGTGGATCTCAGAGTTCAAGGCCAGCCTCATACAGTGAGTTCCAGGACAGCCAAGGCTGCACAGAGAGACTCTGTCTTGATAAAGCCAAAACCAAACAAACAAACAAAAAAGTCTTGATAGGTAGTTTGTCCTAGAGGTCCCATGTTCCTGCATTCCAGGCATGGAAGCACAGGCACGCAGCCCAGGCCACCCAGCATTTATGTGGGCTTCTGGGGATCTAACTCTTCAAAAGTAAATTAAGAAAACAGATCTGTTTACAATGGTGTTTCACCATTTTGGCTTCTTTTGTTCCCAAAATCTTTACTAACACACATGTACATACACATGTATTGTGACATGTGTATGTATATGTGTGTACAACATGCATTCTTACTATAACTGAAGCAAGGATTCTGAATTTAGACTGTTCTACCCTGAATCCACATTTTGCTCGTTTGTTTATGTTCATGAGGGAGGCATGCACTCTCTGGGCTACTTCCCAGCCCACAGAACAGTCATAATATGAAATTCCTCATGGAGACTTCATGATGTTTAAATTTGATGTATGTCAAATGTTAACCCAGAGCCTGGAACAGTGTATTTGCACCTAATGGTCTGGAATGACTCTGAAATCTACATCTTATGACTGACATAAGCGCTTGTAAACAGAAATTCACCCAGGAGATGAAAGTCCCAGCCAGGGCTGGATCTGTCAGAACTAATAACAATTGTGTCACCGTGACAGTTTCTCTAGAAGAGTGTCTTCATTGTTCAAATGCTGACCAATCTGTACACACTCCTAATAACTACATAGTTCTCTCAAGTCTGTGCTTCTGTTTCTTTGGCCTGGCTTTTCCAGACCGGGTTTCTCTACGTAACAGCCCTGACCTGGAACCTGGAACTTGCTCTGTAGACCAGGCTAGCCTTAAACTCACAAAGATCCACCTGACTCTGCTTCCTGAGTGCCGAGATCAAAGGCATGTACCACCACCATCTAGCTAAATCTGTTCCTTTTGACTAAGAAGATATTTAGGCTTACATTCCCAAGTGAGCAAGTAATAGAGAAATATTCCCTCTGAAAGTGGTAACAGGAGGAGGCTTTACTTTGAATTTGAAGTCAGAGTATGTGAGATTAGTGGTCTTCAGTAAAGATATTAAAATCCATTATGACCAAATGCTACTAAGACAGAAATGGACTTTGAGGATGTAACTGTTCAGTTGAAACCGCCAGCTGCCCTTGTGTGATCCGGAAAATCCCATTCTTGTCTTTCTCTTCAAACCAAGCTCAGAGAGTCTCCAAACAAAGAAAAGGCATTCTTGGTGGCTGCAGTGGGTTCTTCCCCTGATGTTGCCAGCAGCCCAGGTCCAGGCCTAAAGCACTCAGCTTTTGACCATACTTGGGGGCAAACCCAGCTTGCAGTGGACACACTATCACTCCTTGCCTATAACCTAGAATGTCTTTCTGCTTTTGATAGACGCCAGACTCAGGGTACTATCCTCGGGAAGGGGGCCCCAAGAACCCAGACTCCAGGCCGTTGATGCAAAAAAGCATGAGGTTTATTACATCTGCAGATGGGCTACCTCCCTGCCTAGGGAAGCAAGGAAGTAGCAAGGGAGGG